>CM076583.1:995456797-995743947 GCA_034641835.2 Pinus albicaulis
GACACTTTTCTATAGACGTCGGTATAGCGACGGTTTCGGGCGGGATGGAAAAAATTTGGGAAAATTTCCGACATTTGGTCAAAAGCGTCGGAAACAAGTGTCGAAATTTCTGCCAAATGTAGTAGTGGAAATACCTCTCAAACTCCTTCCAGGACAACTCTTCCTCCCTGATGTTCTTCACATTATTTAAGTCCTCCCACCAAATGCTAGCCTTTCCCTTTAGGCTGAGGTGGCCACTTTTTCTTTCATGTTTTCAGAGTAACTATGGACTTTAAAGAACTTCTTCATCCCAAGCATCCATGCTTCTACATCTTCTATTTTCTTTAACTCACAACCAAATGTAGGAGGCTTGGCCTTCCTAAACTCTTTTGGCTTGTAGTCTTTTTATATCCTTCAGTGATGGTGCCTTCTATTACTAGCACCTAAATGTTTCCCACTATTGTTATGCAACCAGCTCACAAAATATAAGAAAATATAGATCAACGACTTACAAAATAGCCTCTTCAAGGGGGAAACCTCCTTTACATTACATAAATCAGAAATTCTTGGATGATACAAATGAAAAAACCTAATTTATATATATAGGAGTCTAAGGGGTCACAATATAGTCAGACCCTACATAACAATAATAATGTAATGGCACAACAATAAAAATAGTGGGCTTCTATGGGAACAATAATAAAAATATGGGGACTACATGGGCACAACAACAACAATAAGGGGGCTACACTAACAATAATAATAAGGGGCTACCCTAGGATTATAGGGACCTAACAATGGACACTCCTTCAAAAAAGTGTTGTCCTCAACGCTTGAGTAGTTATGGATGCTTTCGTATAAAATTCTTGTCCTCCCATGTGGAATCATCAGCGAGTAAGTTCTTCCACTTGATGAGATACTCTGAAATTAATCGATTTCATAGCTGTCGATTTCTTATTTCTGTGACTTCTTCAGGTTCCAATATGATTTTTCCTTCCTTGTAAAGTTATGGCAATATTGTTTGAACTGGGATTTTGTCACCTATGACTTTATTTAATCATGAAACATGGAAAATTGGGTGCACTTGGGAAGATGCAAGAAGCTCCAGTTTCTATGCCATAGTACCAATCTCTTGCAACACCTTGTAAGGACCATAGTACTTTGGCGATAATTTATTATCCTTCTTAGCTTGCTTGAGGGACATTTGTTTGTATGGTTGTATCTGTAAAAATAACTAGTTTCCTACATCAAAACTTCTTTCATTGTGATGTTGATCATCCTATTGTTTCATTCGATTTTGCGCCAAAGTTAGGTTATCCTTTAAGAGTTGGAGAACTTTTTGTTGATGCTTGATGTGATATTCCACTGCTTGAACCTTAGAATTTTCTCTTAAAGATGATGTGATTGATGGTGGATTATATCCATAAAGTGCCATAAATGGGGTCATTTTTGCTGCAGTGCGGAAGGAAGTGTTATACCACCATTCAGCCAAAAGTAACCACTTGACCCATTTTGTTTGTTTATCAAATACAAAGTGATGAAGATATCCTTCCAAAAATTTGTTCACTATCTCACTTTTCCCATCAAATTAAGGATGATAATATGAGCTATGAGCTAGTTTAGTACCCTGACAATAAAATAATTTCGTCCAAAAATTTCCAGTGAAAATGGGATCTTAGATCTAAGATTTTGTGATCCATAATGTAGATAAATGTCTTTAGGATTAATCACATCATCAGGATTTGGTCGACGTTTTGAACCAACTAATGTGGTTCATCCTCATGACAAGGTGAAGAAAGAAACCAATCTCATTGAATAAATAGTAAGGATGCGCCAATGCCCAAAAATAGTTGTTAAAACTAGCCATTAGAAACTAGTCGTTATTTGACTAGTTAGTTAATAAGATAAAATATTAAAAGGTTTAAGATTTCAAGAAAAAATATTAAAGAATAATTTAGAATTTAATGATTAAATTCTAGTTATTATAATAAGGGAAGGGGTAAATAAAAAGGGGAATAATCTTAAAATCCATTATTTGACTAGTTAGTTACTAATATATAGTATTAAAAGTTTAAGATTTTAAGAACAATTATTAAAAAATAATCTAGAATTTAATAATTAATTAAAATGATTAAATACTAGTTATTAAAATAAGGGAAGGGGTAAAATTAAGATCTTTGTGTTTCCATGTAGCTTTTGAATTGTTTCCATAAATGCAGTAGCAATTGTACTAGCTTTAAATGGATGAGATAATGGAAAAAATTGTGCATACTTGGTAAGTCTATAAACTACCACCATGATGACACTCTTTCCTTCGGACTTGGGTCAACCTGTGATAAAATCTATTGAAAGTTCCTCCCAACATTGACTTGCAATGGATAAATGTTGTAGCATACCTATGGTCTTAATTGTCTCAACTTCATTTTGTTGGTAGACCAAACATTCTGCCACAAACTTTTGAATATCAGATTTAAGGCCATCCCAAAAAAATTATTTCTTGACCCTGTGGTAAGTTTTTAAAATTCATAAGTGTCCTCCTAAGGGAGAGGCGTGCAATTCCAAAAGAATATTTTGTTTTATTTGGGAATTATTACAAATATATAAGTGATATTTGTACAATAATGAATCATTTTTCCAGCTAAATGTATCATATGTACTGGGATATTGCTGCAAATTTTGAATGAGTGTTCACACTTCTTCATCATTCTTCCATCCCTCCCTTGCTTCAGTTATCCAATCTGGTTGGATAATAGAAATGGCCCAAAGCAATGCTTCCACATCCTCATCCTTCCTTGATAGTGCATCTACAATAACATTTAGCTTCCCTTTTTTTTAGATGATTTCAAAATCATAACCCAACATATTTTTAACCCATTTTTGTTGCTCTTCTAAATATAGTCTTTGTTCCAAAAATTATTTAATAATATCGTGATCTGTTTCTACCTTGAAGTGTCTTCCCATTAGGTAAGGTCGCCATGTAATTCATCCAATAATTCATCAATGATAGAAATGGGAAATTTATCTTTAATAGTGAGCTTTTTGAGTTCCCTATAATCCAAACACATGTGCGATGATCCATCCTTGTTGTGCACCAATACTACTGGAGCATAGAAAGAAATTTGACTAGGTTGAATTATATCGGCCTCTAACATTTTTTAAATCATACGTTCAAATTCTCTCTTTTGGGCATAGGGATATCTGTAAGGCCTGACGTTTGGAGGAACACTTCCTAGAATCAAATGAATAGCATGATCATGATCATGAATAGGTGGGAGGCCTTTTGGAGTCTGAAATACCTTGGGATGATTGTCCAAGACTTTTTGCAAATCTGGATAAATAGATGATTTTGATGTTTGAAACTCTAGTTAGCATAATTGTGCAATTATGCCTCATTATTCTTTCTTTAGAATATTTTTCATGCCATTAGAGCTTATTATCTTTCCTAGTTTCCCTGTGATACCCCTTAATTCAACTTTCTTTTCTTCCCAAAACAAATTCAAGAAAATTTCTTGGAAATTAAAAGTTATCGTACCCAAAGATTGTAACCATTGAACTCCTAGTACAACATCAGCACCACCCATTGGAATGGAAATCATTGGGCTATTCAATACATATTCCACCATGGTTAGATTGATATTATGACACTTTCCGGAGAAATTTATAGTTCTTCTATTCGCCACCATCACTTGACACTCTGGTACTAGATATAGGAAGAAATTCAATTCCTTGGCTATCTTACAATGAATAAAATTAAGGGCACTACCTAAATCAATCAACACTATTACCTTTTCTTCTTGACATGTCCTTCTATATTAAGAGTTTGAGGAGTGGTAATTCCTACTAATGCATTACAAGATATGGTTGGATTCATTTATTCTTTCTCTAAGGCCAGTTCTAGGTGTATAACCTCTTCTTTTGAAGTTTCTTGTTCCTTTTCTTCCTCCTCTTCACAATGTATGTAAAATCATTTCTTCTCATCACGCTTATGACCTTTAGTGTATTTGTTATCACAACTATAATAAATCCCTTTTGCTATTTTTTCTTCCAAATGTTTTGGTGTCAACCTTGTAGGTTGTGGAAGGCTAGGAGAAGCAACACTTCCATATTTATAGTTGTGAGTAATAGGCTTCCTTGTTGCCATAATTTTTCTTTCAATTTTTCTTGCCAACCTAAATGCCTTCTCCAATTGATCAGGTTCCCAAAGGTGAACCTTATGTTGGATGTTATCCTTTAAATTCCCTATGAAGACATTAATCATATGCTCCTATGGAATATCATTTACCCTTATATTAAATTTTTAAAAGTCATCAATATGTTCCACCATTGAACCCTTTTGTTTGATATTTATCAGTTGGCTAAAGAAGGTGTTGATTTTTGTATCCTCATAATGTGCTATAAATTTCTCCATAAAAATTGACCAAGTAACAAGTGGTTTACGAGAACAAAGCCATCGATACCATACAAACTAATTGGGTTCTAAATATAAAGTTGCAATGCGTACCTTTTGTGTGTTTTTCACATTATGGAGATCAAAATATTGCTCCATGTGTAGTATCCATGTTACAGGATCATTACCATCAAAATTCCTCATATCGATATTTGGAATATGGTGTGTCTTAAATCCAACATTAGAGTCTATAAAATCGTTATTACCATTTATTTCATTCTCATCATGAGTTTCATCTACTACCTTTTTTCCATTCGGAATCATTTCTTATAGCAACTTTGTCAAACCTTCCATGTCTTCTTTTAGACTATTCTTCATGTCTTCCATGTTTCCTTTCATGTCTGCCTTATTGCCTTTCATTTTTTTTCTATACCATCGATCTTAGCTTCTATGCCATTATTTAAACCATCCATTTCTTTCTTCAAACCATCCATTTTATCTTCCATTTCATTTTTTGTTACTCTTTTCGAGAGCGAAATTTGTTGCACTTGGTCTCGTAATTGTGATATATCATGTTACACTTCTTCCTCTTCATGCGTCATATTAGAGATTTATGAGGGCTTAATGGGTATGGAATTAATTTTGGGAGGCATTTTAGAACCCAATACTAATATCAATGCTTCAATATGCCCTTGGAATCACTTCAAACTAATTTTTCAAACAAAAGTTATGCAATTTTAAAAAATAAATACACATCTTTTTCTTTTTTTTAGGAGCTCGATATTAAACTTGATGTATCTCTGTGATTTCAGATTCCCAAGAATTTTAGTATTATAGTATCTCTCAAAGTCTTCTTTCCAATGCCACATTTCATACCTAATTTGGATTCTTGAAGATAAAGTTATGCTCAATCTCCCACAATTACCTAATTATGGACTAGTTCAGTAGAACGAAATTGTACAGGGTGCCACATGTCACTTTTTAGACATTCGACCCTAAAACTAATATAAAATAAACTATAGTCAGTTCACTTTTGGCCACTTCTTACAGAATTCAAATCTGATGCCTGAAACAAAAGTTATGACTATTTTCCCTCGGTTACATGTTTGAGATGAAATTCTGGAGCCTGCAAAAACCCTGACTTCCTCAAATCATATCTCTGGAAATATAGCGAACCAATATCTTAAATTTGTATATGATGTTCACCAGTATTTCAAATCCACGTGGTTTCAATTTCATCTTTTGAAGCTTCGTAGAAAAAAATTATAGCGAAAATTCCAAGATGTCTTGTTTGAAGAAGAAAAACCCTAGAATCTAAAGCTCTGATACCAAATGTTGCGCAACCAGCTCTCAAAATAGAATAAAATATAGATCAAGGACTTATAAATCAACCTCTTCGAGGGTGCAACCTCCTTTACATTACATAAATGAAAAATTCTTGGATGATACAAATGACACAACCTACTTTCTATATATAGGAGTCTAAGGTGTCACAATATAATTAGAGCCTACATAACAATAATAATGTAAGGGCACAACAATAAAAATAGTGGGCTTCTATGGGGAACAATAATAAAAATATGGGGACTACATGGGCACAACAACAATAATAAGGGGGCTACACTAACAATAATAATAAGGGGCTACCCTAGGATTATAGGGACCTAACAATGGCCACTTTTTCTTTCATGTTTTTAGAGTAACCATGGACTTTAAAGAACTTATTCATCCCAAGAATCCATGCTTGTGAATCCTCTGTTTTCTTTAAATCACCATCAAATGTAGGAGGCTTGGCCTTCCTAAACTCTTTCGGCTTGTATTCTTTTTATCTCCTTCTTCAGTGATGGTACCTTCTACTAGTAGCACTTGAATGTTGCCCATGATTACTTGTCCTCTTCTATATACTTATCAATGGAGTACCTCCTCTTATTTTATCTTCACTGGAATGATTTTGCCTCTTCCTAGACTTTCTACCCTTTGTTCCTTCAGTATTTGTTTCTTGTCTCTATAGTCTTTATGAGCCTTGCATGTACTTGTAATTGGATCCTAGCTCATGTTTCTTTTGCTTCTACAAATCAGATAAGATTTGTAGTATGACTGCATTTACCTCAGTCTGTTTCTCCTAAGCCCTGACAATATTCTTATTTTAAACCTTAAAAATCCTCAACTAAGCCCTTAAGATTCTTAATGTGTCTAAAAATTAGGAGAGTATGTCTCTCCCTTCTTCTCAAATGATTCTTCCTCATATCTGTGATGTGATATGTCAGTGTTAATTGCATCATCCTATTGCTCATGTCTTACGGTTCTTTTTTTGTCCCTTGTGTTCTCTTATGTGTTTTCTTACACACATAGCCATTAGCCAATCATTAATATCAATAAACAAATTATCACCATATCTTTTATACCTTGCCATAAGCACATGGCTATAAGCATATCTAAAGAATCAAGTTGCAAGTTAGTACACCTAAAACATCATTTTAATTAGCATACAATCCATAATCAAATACTATAAAAACACATAGCTACATTCATATCCAAACATTATGCTCCATGTCGGGCTTATACACACTACCATGCCATGTTTATGTCTCAATTTGTCTCCAAAGGTCCATTGTTGGAGAACCTCACTCTAATACCACTCTAAAACTCTCCCTTCCACCACATTAACTTAAAACAGGTCAGGGGAAGGTGTTTCTTACATTTAACACAACTTCCATAGTCTTGTCATGGAAATGGAATCATTGAATTCCTTATTTTTCAAGTTCCTTAAACCCTAAAAAGACATTATCGTCACATTCAACTCATTGAAAGCTATTAGGCGACATAAAAATTTATCTACATTCGACTCCTGAATAAAAATTTATGGCCGCTTAAAGTTTTTCCCCTTGTAATCTTTCCAAGCCAATAAGCACCACTATGTGGCATCCTCAGCACACTTGGGGTGGTCCACATTGTCACATCATTCCAACATGCATGTCGCATGTTGTTAATGAGACCACATGGCACCTTCCATGTTACCTCCCTGTATGAGCCCCACATTTCTTCCCTACAAAGTTTTTTATAAAAAAATTGTGTTATATTAATTTATTTGAGCCTCAATCCCATGGCATAAATACACATAAATCACACCCCCAAGGCCTCAAGCATTGAACTAACAAGGTTGTTTGGTCTTGGTACCACATTCGGACCTCTGAGCAACCCCCCCCACCCACCCCACCTCCCACAACCATCAACCTATTTGGCCCAAAATTAGCTACTCGGGACTTCAGGCTTGAAGTGGAGATGTGATTACCAGCCACTCCCGAACCCTAAACAGGTGGCCTGGTCCCCACTCGACTTGGCACTATTTTTTAAGGTTTTTGTGTTATAAAAAATTCATTATGTTTTTCATTAACACACTTGACCGATGTTTTCACACCTTGGTGCACCAACTCTTATAGTTGCATGGTTTGAATTCCAAGATCGCCTCAACTGCTTCCCAACCCTCCTTTACCATGAAGACACCAGCATCAAATTACTTCTTGGTGTATTCATCCCAAATCTCCAATCATTGTAACTTTCATGAAACCTACGGGTCATCATACTTATTGTTATAATCAAAAAAAAATCAAGGAGGCTCAACCAGTTCCCACATGTGTGTGTGTGTATATATATATATATATATATATATATATACCATTCATTCATAACAAATCAATTCACACACAAAGGATATGAATTCCTTGGTAACAATACATGCTAAAATACCATAGCTCATTTATTACAATGAAGTAACAACATAAAAAGCATAAGTTAAAACAATTATCTTGTATTATATGAGACAATGGAAACTAAGATTGGGACTCAAACTCTCCACCCAACCTTAGGATGACTTATTTTTAACCCTCCTTGTAGTCAACCACCCACAAGCTAGATTCAGTGCTTGAGGAAAAGTGCTCAAAGGAAATAACTAGTCAATATACAAACTCAGGGACTCTAGAGACATCACCATATCCACCCTTTATATCTAGGAAACAATACCTTTAGTGGATCCACCCTAAACTAGGAATCCTAAGCTCAGGGAAAAAAAAATAGGCTTTTTGTAAAGCATAGTAAGACACCATGGACACTCTATGACCAATAATCCAAAGGAAGTAGGGTCTCCACCCAAACCAGGAGTCCACAGAACCCCTACCCTTCACCTAAGATATAACACCCCCATCCACCACGTAGAACTTACTAAGGGTATAAGAATGTATTACTATCATCGACCTGACCTCCAAAGTCTTATCATGGAAATAGGGTCTTAAAATTTTGTCATTTTTCAAACTCCTTGAAACCTAAATTAGACTTTGTCATTACATCTGGCTCATTGAGAAATTTCCTTCAATTTTTTTTTTTTAACTTACATCCAGTTCACAAGATATGGTTGCTTGAAGTGATACCATTAAACTCTTGCAATGTTAGTACGAAGCCTGTCAGACTCATAGAGGCCTAGGAACTCTCCACCTTCAGAAGGTCCACACATGATGCTATTGGAGGGGATTTCCACATTGCTAACTCTCAGTTTATGTCCACCTCTTTAGCTTTGTGTTAAATGTATATATGTATATATATATATATATATATATCTACAAATTTATATAAGTTCATGTGGAACTCAATCTTCAGTGAAGGTCCATAGATGCTAGTTTTATGTGGGATTTCCACATTGCCAACTTCAATGTAATGTCAATTTCCCTTGGCTTTGGGGTTAAATGTATATATATATATATATATATATATATATATATATATATATATATATATATATATATAGTAACATGGCCCATTCATTAATTTTATATATAAAAAATGTATATGCACACACCCTCTTAGTCGATCAATGGCCTTAATTTGATAGAAAGATCGATGGTTGATATTAAAACAAGGACCCCCTCCCCCTAGTTGACATCACACGGAGAGGGGGACTAGGATGGGGTCCCTCTATCATGGTTCCATGTCCCTAGATCAAAATCATACATTTATTAATTCAAACCAGCCCAGGAAGAGGAAGATGTGATCCCTTTGTATGCACCACAGTGTTGGGGGGACCACTCATTATTCTACCTCACTACAGAACCATGCCATCTACTGTCCCATGAGATGTGTGCATGACAGTTCTCCAAGCACATTGCTGCTCCACCCATATAATCATGACATGTGACGGGACCTATAGTCACCACAACATCCTCCCATCCATTTAATCACATCCTAGGTCCCACCTGACCCCTTGGATGAATTTTTGAATTTTACGTTATAATTTATAGAGGGTGTAGGGCCCAAAACCATGCAAATTCTTGGCCTCGGCAAGCCAATCCCTAAACATCCCTGGGAATCGAGCAACTCAGACCTGGACCACTAATTCAACTCAAACACCAGATCTGATTGGGTCTTTCTGCTCGAAACCTGAAATAGTGAGTCCTACCCAAGCTCAGGCTTGTCGAATGATGTTTCGACATTCTTCACAATTTATTCAAGTCGCGCAAGACAAAATTTTCACGATTCATTTGCATTCTAAGGATTTGATCCTACTCCCTATAAAATCATGGATGGAAATACAAGATCATCCATACCCCCTTCACTGCTTGTCTTGTCCATAATGGTGATCGATCAATGCATCCACACTATCAACTAAATATGTTGGAGCATTCAATTTCAAAATTTTGCTAGACCAACGAAAAGACTCAAGCCATTAAAATTGCCCCTTAAAATAAATAGATAGTATACATGTTTTATATAAAACAACGTAATCATAGGGAAGTTCAACCTGCTCCCCCCACCCCACCTAAACACATGAATAAATATGATTTTTCAATCATTCATAAAAACTCATTAACACATAGGATGGGAATAAAATTTAACAGTGATACATGAAAAATACCATGTCCATTAAATTCAGTGAGAAAGCATCACAAAGAGTTGAGTGCATAATTTTTTACCACTTATATTGTATTGAATAATGAACTGGAAACTGAGATTAGGACAATAACTCTTCACACAACCTTAGGATGATTACTTTATGGCCTTTCTTGCAGCCATCCACCCCAAAGCCAGATTCAGAGCTTGAGGAGGAGTTCTTTAGGGAAATTACTAGAAGTCCTCAGTACCACACCAAGGAATCTAGGGATATTACCATCTCCACCATTTCAAAAAAGGAATATAAATACATCACTATCTCTACCCTTGCAACCAGGAAACAATCCTTTAGTGACTCCACCCAAAACAGGGGACTAAAGTTTACTAATTGTAATTGTTGACCTGGGAACCAAGCATAGGTAGACACCATGGATAATCTTTTATCAGGAATACAAAGCCCAACCAAAATAGGAATCTAGAGAGTCTCTAACCTTAACCCAAGAGGAATATCATTGAACTTTCTACCTCTGCTTGAAATCAAAATCTTCCTCTAGCAAATCCCACTAGAGAATCTAGTGTAGGTTGTTGTAGCACTAAATTCCTCCATGTGCTCTCTTATTTTCTTTTCCAAGTTATTGTAGTATGCAAAATTCCTTTGTAAATACTACATTCTCCCTCTACCATTCTTGCTCTCACTTAAAGTTAGGAAAACCTTCCTCCCTGCAATGCTACTAATCAATTTTCTCCCTTGTTAGAGGTTCGATTATACCCTTCAAATTCTTCTCTCCTTTTTTATATCCTGCATAATTTATTCTCGTTTCCCCCTTATAAATCTCTCTTTTTCTTGAGGTTCAAATATCTTTTTCAAAACTTACTTCACTCGTCAAAAGGACTCTTAGTAGCTATTCCCTCCTCTTTTAATGCATGTCCTCTTCCTTGTGATATTTGCCAAGAAAGTATGAGATTATCCTCCTTCTTGGAGAATTTCATGCGCTTCTTCCAACAACCATTAATTTCTTTGTCGGCTTCATTAAAAGCTAGAAACTGTCAGCCCCATACCTTTCATTAAATGGGATAATTCCTCCAAATTTACCAATCAACCGCCTTAACCTAAAGCTTTGAAATTTTTGTCCCTTTTCCCTCAACTAGTTCATTGTGATTACATTTCACAATAATAATTAAAAAAATAATTACAAATGTTTACCAGAGGGAATTTTAAAAAATGGGTTATCACAATCCCCACCCCCTTGGAGGAGCACTGTCCACGGTGTTCTATATTTTAACACATTTAAAAACATGCTTTAAACCAAGCACAAAACCATTATGAGATTTATATAAATAGTTATGTGCAATCATATACAAAATTATTTACATTGCTTTAACTAGAAAAAAAAAATGGATATGTTGCCCGCATATGATTAGGCATCTTCCATGTGGCTTCCTCTGGCCCAAAGTGGCTCCACTGCACCTTGACTTGCTCAATGACTTGTTTCTGGAGCGTGATCTTCCTCCAATCTAGGATGCACAAAGGATCTAGTTGGAACTATCCCTCTGATTCTACCTGTAGCGCCAACCAATCAATCACATGATTAACATAACGTATATACTTTTTAAACAAAGAAACATGAAAAAAATTATGAACTTTTATGGTGGGTGGTAAGGCCAATTTATATGCTATCAAACCCACTCTCTCTAAGATCTGAAATGGACCACAAATTTGTGGTGCTAATTTGGCACAAGATCCAATTCTCAAGGAACTCTTCCTATGTTTAACTCATAGCTAGACATGCTCTCCTACTTTAAATTATTTATGAACATTATGTTAGTTCGCATAACTCTTTTTCCTATCTTGAGCCACTTTTAAATTCTTCTTGATTGCTACTATTTTTTTATCCCTCCTATTTCAACATATTAGGTCAAATATGAACCATGTTCGCTGAATCACTTATTCCTATAGTAGTATTACACTTTATCCCATAAAGAACCACAAATGGACTCGTGTTTATTGATTCGTTGTACCCATTATTGTAAGAAAACCCAACTATTTTAAGAAACATGTAACTGCCCCTCCCACATTTACCCAATTTCACCGATCTACCGGGGTAAACATGAGACGAAGGGTTACTATGACATGATCCAACCTCCAAGCTCTAGTTAAGGAATTGGGGCCTATAAACTGACCACAAATTAACAACTCACAACATCCCTCAGAGCTATAGGACACTTAGGGTCCAAAGAACCACCCTAGGTGACCAAACCCTCAACTGGGGCTCTTTTTCATTGACCTAGACTCCCAAATGCATGCATGATAAGGCCTGGGTATGGTTGAGGGCCTCCAACTGCATGCACAACACTACCTGAGTACATTTGTGACCCAACTTTCCCAGTTTAGAGGGTGCGGTCCAAAGATCTGAGCCACAATTCGAGGTCAGCCTCCAAACCACAGCCCAAAATTGTCTGATGCTTTCCAAAATTAATATTGACATGAAAACAAATCTAAAACATTCAAAATCAAATCAATAACTTGACCTAAACTTCCTAGAACACACTATAAATTTCATCAAGCACATGGTAAACATGTAAGCTATAGGTCATGAATGCATATATGATCATAATAGTATGATATTCATCTGAGAATCACCAAGAAGGCCTTACCCCCTCTCCATATAGTTGAAATAACACTTATTAGTCCATACATTCATCAAATAATCAATATTTAAACAATTCATGACAATATCCATAGATAATACACATCATATAACCAACATATAACTAGAAAATAAACAACATAGGAACCATGAAAACTCGACCAAAATATCACCAACATAATCACTACAAATATACATGAATCATAGTAGATTTATAACTCTTATTAATATATGAAAATACCAACCAAGTCAGGACTTCCATGTACCACCTGACCAACTATTGGGCTGAACTAAATCTCTCTTTTAGCCAATCACTAGAAATAAAACATATTGCCCATGGAGCTTTATAACCCAACTCGATGCAGCATTTACAATGACATCTTGCTAAAAACATGACAATCATACCGTTTACTGTAGCTTTATAACACAACTCATTATAGTATTTACAATCACAACCACATATATGTATATACATTTTCTTCAACCAGCAAATAATCATATTGTATATGGAGTTTTATAACCACAACTCGATATATTATTCACAATAATATACACATATATACATGTGAAATTTTTCTCTAACCAACAAATAAAAGGATATTATGACTACATTAGTCAACAAAGGAATGCAGAGGCTCACACCTCCACCCTCAAAAGTAGTACCAGGATTCACGTCTTTCCTATGAAGTCTAGAATCCACTTCCAAAATTAGAACTGCATCCAATGTCTAGTGCTGCAATCATCTTAGTTAATAGTTACCAACTCATTTTTCTAGGGCATACTCCCAATGTGCTTTTGATTCCATATAGAAATGCTAATTACCAAAACAAATTTATTCTCTGGCCTTCCATTCTCTGCTACATAGTCCCTCAAGAAATCTGATCACCCCATTCTGTGTAGTCACACACCTTCCAAGTTCCATTAGCATCCCCTCCTCTAATACACAGTCCCTCAGGAAATCCATCCCTTGACAAAGTTTCCTCGCATCGGAAGGTCCAAAAACCAAGGCATGTCCCTACCTTAAACCATCATACTGGTCATAGAATGCTCATGGAAATCAATGGACATGATTGGATACCAGTGTCCCACAATGGCCCTACTCCTGAAGTGATTTACCAACATACTATTACATGTTCCAATTCCTTTCATTTTTGTTGCTAACATTCTTGTAGTCATTTTCAACCACCCAAACCAGGAATTTCCTTGCTTTCTTGTACTAAGCTCATAATTATCATTAGACTAAAAAGGAATTGAAATAAATTCAAATCATACCTCGTTGGTGGCTCATAAACAAGGTACACTTGCAATTCTCTTTATTTATTGTCTCAACAAGTCAAACTAGCTCTTTGATTACATCATCATGTATAAACATATCACATTTGATTAGCTCAAAACTCAACCGTCATAAATTAAAATCATATATCACATGTAATTATCATAAATTAGAGTCATTGATCACACTCATAATAAAAACTAAAATAAAATATTGATACTTATATTTCAATTAGTCCTTTTCTTCTACCTTCGATCATATCCTTTCCATACACACACTGGATCGGTTGCCAAAACCGGAAAGCACCCATTGCTTTCTCTTCTATTCAATCACATACACATACACATAGTGTACATTAGATGCATACACCCACACACGGTGTATCACACAAAACATACACCTACACTTGGTGTTCAACACAAAACATACACCTACACCTGGTGTACAACACAATACATATACATAGACAAAGTACAACACAATGAATACACATGTCACGATACACCTACTAAAAAATATACGTAACACAGTATCATATGTACACAACACCGCATGTACAACATGCACACAACACCACATGTACACAACACTGCATGTACAACATGCACACAACACACATGTACAACATAGCACCGCATGTACATAGCACCACATGTACATAGCACTGCACGTATATAGCACTGCATGTATGACATGCTCACAAAAACACATGTACACAACACTGCATGTACAACATGCACACAGTACCACATGTGCACAGCAATGCATGTACAACATGCACATAGTACCACATGTACACAGCACCACATGTACAACATGTAAACCACAACACATTTACACAGCATCGCATGTACAACATGCACACAGTACCACATGTACATAACACCACATGTACACGGCACCACATGTACAACATGCACACAATACCACATGTACAACATGCACATAGTACCACATGTACACAACACCACATGTACACCGCACCACATGTACACAACACCACATGTAGGCAATGCCACAAGTACAACATGTACAACATATACACAATAATAGTACTGCACATCTAGAGACTGCATACTTTCTACCAGGAAACCTTGCTTCTAGTGTCTTTCCACTATCCATGCTTGTCCCAGCATGTCATGGATTGCATTTCTTTCATTCCATTGATGTATCCTTTAGAGTTACCTATCATAGCATAAACATAGGCATAGTATAAGCACAGAATACCAATTCATATCCACATGATATTGACTTCATAGATATGTTAGGGCTACTCTTCCCACTTGATTTCTCACAATACCAGGAACCTCTTCATGTCATTCACCTACATAAATAACCATTCCTCCACAAGCATGGTACCATGCAACCCTATCAGACAACGACATACATACATACATATGTACATATAAACTTTAGCATAAAAAAATCATGATCCTTGACAACCCTATCATACAATTACATACATACATACATATGTACATATAAAAATTAGATAAAACAATCATGATCTCTACCGATCCTGTCAAAAAATGGCACACACACACACACACATATATATATATATATAATCATTAGCATATTCGTAATCACAACACAATTACCAATGTCCATAAGATCAAAGTTAAGAAAACTTCCTTTATCCGTGCACAACATGCACAACATTGAGAACATTAGTTCTAAACATAGCCAAGGCATATGATGCCTCAAATCCATTTAATTTACCTTTCCTGTTACCTTCTCATGATTGTCGTGCTATCATCCATTTACCCTAATGGACCCAACCAGCACAACCAACTATCATACTCTTGCCTTCAGCTACCTTATACATGCATTAGGTGTCATCCAATTCTTACATTACCTATTGGTTTCATTCAACTCCCCCCGAGCTCCATTAACCTTCCTATTTCCCCAACCAATTCTCAAGACCCTCAAAACATAAAATTCAAGAACAAGAAACAAACAAGAAGAAAACCATGAAAATCCAACAACAATATGACATCACAAACAAAGTGGCATGGCCATGCACTAGACATAAATGAAACTACAAATCAATTGCAAACAAATCATAAAGCACAGAAAGCACAAAAATTTTAACATACTCCATGACTCAATCTCCATGGGTTCCCAATGCTTCCAAGGGAAAGCTCAACCCAAGCCTTCTTTAATATTTCATGGTAGTTTCTTTTACCATGCAATCCCCTGCATCATATTTTCATAAACACATAATTGTTAGTGCATAAATAAACATAACAATATATTGATTACCTTACCTTGTTGTACCCAGCACACTGACCTGTAATTGAACACGCACATATATCATCTCTCAAGGGACTCCAATTCCTTAAAAAATCCAACCATAATTGGAAACTAATTTTTATTCTTGTCAAATACATGTTCATGAATATAGCACATTTCCACGTAATATCAGACAAAATCAAGGTCAAGAAGACTTCATGTATTCATACAAAACACTCATTCATTTGGAATTATGGTTTCCAAACATAGCCAAAGGAATTCTCACCCAATTCCTTTCTTTTACCTTTTTCCTTGTTGTAATTGAGCCTTATTATGTACTGTCACATCACCCAACTATTAGTTATATAAATAAATCAACTATTACCTTGCCATGATAAAACCATGCATGTTTCCCTGCAACTTGTTCACACATGTTAGTCACATGTTCCAAATATCCAGACATCGTGTCTATTAATTTGAAATCATCCTTTACCAATTCTAACATCCATGCCATAATCTGCAATCAACTCGCAATTGTTAGTCATAATGCTACAACTATCACCCACTTGCACCCAAGTGCATATCAATTTTCTCAGCACATATTGTGTTAGTATAATCATCTGAAAACAAGATCATTCCTCATGCAGTCTTATAGACACATAGTCATATCATGCCACTTTTCCATTATGTATATTCCACACTAGGCTTGTTAGGGGAGTCGTGTGAAACGTAGTCGACTACTTTTCTCTTCATCCCTGATATTCTATTTCCTGCAAACATACCATGTTAGATAAACCAAATAGATGACATAATCAAACTCATACCTCAATGTATCTCAGGGGAGGCTATCACATCTGCTTAGTACGACACAATATCACAAATATATCGACTCATATCTGAATATCATATCCATAACCATATGCACAAGCCAATCCAAATTAGCATTATACATATAACATCAAGATCTTAAATAAAAGGACCATAATCATCATGTGTATGATCGCAATTCATATAACAACAAGTTAACTACCATGCATAACTATCTTATGCATGTGCATATGACCACATTGATCAACTAGAATCTATCATGCATGTAACCATGACAACAATTGAATGACAGGCATGCATATAACAACCATTAACCATCATACCTACATGCCCAAACATACAAACGTGTATGATGATTTTATCTTACCCCGAGGTCTAGTGTTGCAACCTCACTATGATAATATTCATCTCCTGCTCCATCTCAGCCAACATATCAGCATCATAAGATACCAACAACATCATGATGACGCAAACTGCATAATGACCACCACGATGCTTGTATGTCCTACTATGCATGAATAACCATATACATATAGTTCAATGGGCTAAATGGGCTAACCATGACCATATCCATTCCAAGAGTTTGAACTTGGAAGCTTTGATACCACCCTCTAGTATCAGATATCACCCAAAGAGAACAGAAACTCGCTCTCATACCACCCTGTGGTATTATATATCACCCAAAGGGAACATAAACATGTTATGATACCACCCTATGGTATCAGAAACTGACCAAAGGAAATGAAACACTGCTATGATACCACCTTATAACCACCCCTCCCACATTTACCCAATTTCACCAAACTACCAGGGTAAATATGAGATGAAGAGTTACTATGACATGATTTGACCTCCAAGCTCCAATTAAGGAAGTGGGGCTTACAAAATGAGCACAAACTGACAACTCACAACATCCCTCACGGCTACAACCCACTCAGGGGCCAAAGAACCACCCCAGTTGACCAAACCCTAAGTTAGGGCTATTTTTCACTGACCTAAACTCCAAGCTGCATGCATGACAATGCCCGGGTGCAGTTGAGGGCCTCCAACTACATGCACAACACTGCCTAAGTGTGGTTGTGACCCAAATTTCCCAATTCAAAGGGTGTGGTCCCGAGATCTGAGCCACAATTCCAAGTCAGCCTCCATACCACTACCCAGAACTACCTGAGACTTTTCAAAATCAATATTCACATGACAACAAAGCTATACAATCAAACTCAAATCAACAACTTGACCTAGACTACCTAGAACACACTAGACATTATGTCAAACACATGGTAAACATGTAAGCTATAGGTCGTGAATGCATATCTTATCATAATAGTCTGAGATTTATATGAGAACCACCAAGAAGGCCTTATTCCCTCTCCACATAGTTGCAATAAAGCTAATTATTCCATACTTTCATCAATCGGTCAATATCTAAATAATTCATAACAATAGCCATAGATAATATAAATCATATAACCAACATATAACCAGAAAATGACCAGCGTAGGAACCACGGCAACTCAGCCATAATATCACCAACATAAAAGCTACAAATATACATGAATCATAGTAGAATAATAAATGTTATTGATATATGAAAATACCAACCAAATCAGGGACTTCCACTTACCACGTGATCATAGATTGGGCTGAACTGAATCTCTCTTTCAACCAATCACCCCTGCGCCATATTCCAAGCATGAATGTGGGATCTCATGGAATAAACCAAGACAAACTAAACTAGGGCTTCCAAAGGCCAAACCACCTCAACCCTCAACCACAGTGATTCCACTTCCATGGTCAGACATCCTTAACACCAACCAGATCAATCTCTACCCAAGTTTTCCATGAATCCAGGAACTAGTAACTCAACCCACAGCCTTCCAGAGCTCCAGAATTTTTTTCTAACCCGGCTCCAAGTACTAGTAACTCAACACACAAAAGGCTCCAAATCGTTTATCCCAACCTAGGATCCAAAGCTAGTAACTCAACCCAATTTGTTCCAAGGATTCCAGAGTATTTTTTCTAACCCACAACCATAAGGAATTATGAGCACCGGTTAGAAAATAATCAAGTGGAAAAACTCACAACACAATGGATATCCAGGAAATGGAAAGGCAAGGCTAAAGCAACTGTCAATCTAGAAAAATATCCATTCCAATGAAATAACATAACTAGAAAATCACATGCATATACCATGCATCCATTAACCAGCAAGGAAATCACACATGCAACTTGTTACCTACAAAGCAATCCAGCTATAGTTGTTGATCCACTTGTTCCTTTGCCTTCTTTCTCTATATCCAATGCTTTCAAATTACTCCAATAATGCTCCAATAATACTCTAAGTGTTCAAGAGTATGAGTGAATGAGAGAATAGAAGAGAGCTCCAAAACTAAATTGACAAAACCTAGCAAATAACCCTCAGAAGCCTTTTTATCATTGATGCCTTTTTTTCTTCATTTTCCTTCATTTTTCCTCTAATTTCCCTTACACGCAAACTTGTGTCCCTTCCCCTTCCTTTTATCCTATTTTCCTTTATTTCACAAATAAAATTCCAATTATTTCCACTTGCCTTTTCCAATTTCCTTAGCCATAAATAAACCAAAAGTGACACCCACTAGGATGTTTTTCCCACCATTCAACTTGGAATATGTGTCCCATGACCTTGGTATTATATTTTTTTACATGAAAAATCAACTAGGGGTTGTTACAAACCCCTCCCCATTGGGGGAACACCATCCTTGGTGTTCTATGACACTTATGACCAGTAATCACTGAAAAAAAAAATACTTATTTCCCATGCAGCTTTACAACCCAACTCAATGTAGTATCTACGATGAAATCCTACTAAAAACATGAAAATCATACCATTTAATGGAGCTTTATAACACAACTCAATACAGTATTTATAATCACAACCACATATATGTATACACATTTGCTTCAACCATAAAATAATCATATTACCTATGGACCTTTATAACCACAACTCGATATTATATTCATAATAACACACACACACACACATATATATATGCACATTTTCTCTAACCAAAAAATAAAAGGATACGGTGCCTGCATCAGTTAACAAGGGAATCCATAGGCTCACACCTCCACCCTCAAAATTAGTACCGGGATTCACCTCCTTCACATGAAGTCTAGAATCCACTGCCAAAATTATACCTGCATCCAATGTCTAGCGCTATAATCCTCTCAGTGAATAGTCACCAGCTCATTGTTTCAGGGCACACACCCAATGTGCTTTTGATTCCATCTGGAAATTCTAATGATAAAAAAAGTAGTATTCCCTAGCCTTCCCTTCTCTGCTACAAAGTCCCTCTAGTAATTCAGTCACCCCCTTCCGTGTATTCACACACCTTCCAAGTTCCACTAGAATTCCCTTCTCTGCTACACAATCCCTTGGGCGATCCATCCCTTGGCAAGGTTTCCTTGCATTGGAAGGTCTAGAAACCAAGGCTTACCCCTACCTTAAAACCATCATACTAGTCGTAGCATGCTCATGGAAATCAATGGAAATTATTTGGTACCAATGTCCCTCAATGGCCCTACTCCTGAAGTTCTTTACCAACATATTGTTGCATGTTCCAATTCCTTTCATTCTTTCTACTAACATTCTTGCAGTCAGTTTTAACCACCCAAACTAACATTTCCCTGCTTTCCTATACCAAGCATATAATTTCCATTAGAATAAAAAAGAATTGAAAAAAATTCAAATCATACATCATTGGTGGCTCATCAATAAGAGACACTTTAAATTCTCTTTACTTATTGTTACAATAAGTCAAACTATCTCTTTGATAAATTCATCATGTATAAATACATCACATTTGGTTAGCTCAAAATTCAACTGTCATATCAAAACCATAAATCATATGTAACAAGCATAAATCAGAGTCATAGATCACATTCATAATAAAAGCTAAAATAAAATATTGATACTTATCTTTGAATCGTTCATTTGCTTCTACCTTTGTTCTTGTCCTTTCCGTACACACACTGGATCAATTTCCAAACCCAACAAGCACCAATTGCTTTCTCTTCTCTTCAATCACGTACACATACACATTGTGTTCATCTCATGCATACACCCAAACACAGTTTACCACACAATACATACACTTATACCCGGTGTACAACACAACACAATACATACACCTACACCCGGTGTTCAACACCACACATACACCTACACCCAGTGTAAAAAACAATACATATGCGTACATAGAGTACAACACAACAAATACACATGTCACGATACGATGAATACACAATATATGCAACACAATACTATATGTACACAACATTTCATGTACAACATGCACTCAACATCACATGTACACAACACTGCATGTACAACATGTACACAACACCACATGTACAACATGTACATAGCACCACATGTACACAACACCACATGTACAACATGCACACAACACCACATGTACACAACATTGCATGTACAACATGCACACAATACCATATGTACACAGCACCACATGTACAACATGCACACAACACCACATGTACAACATGTGGACCGCACCTTATGTACACATCACTACATGTATAACATGCACATAGTACCACATGTACACAACACCATATTTACAACATGTACACCGCACCACATGTACATAGTACCACATCTACAACATGCACATAGTAACACATGTACACAACACCACATGTACAGCATGCACACAGTACCACATGTACACAGCACCATAGGCACAACATGTACAACATATGCACAACAATAGTAATGTACATCCAAAGACCATATTTTCTCTACTAGGCAACCTTACTTCTAATGTATTTCCACTATCCATGCTTATCCCAGCATGTCACGGATTGCACTGCTTTCATTCTGCTGATGTATCCTTTAGTGTTACCTACCATAGCATAAACATAGGCATCGTATAAGCAGAGAATATAAATTCATATCCACATGATACTGACCTCATATATTTGTCAGGGCTACACTTCCCACTTGATTTCTAATAAACCAGGAACGTCTTCATGCCATTCACCAACATAAACAATCATTCATCCACAAGCATATTCCCATATGACCCTATCAAACAACGACATGTATACATACACATGTACATATAAACATTAGCATAAAACAATCATTATTCCTAATGACCTTATCATACAACGGCATACATACATACATATGTACATATAAACATTAACATAAAACAATCATGATCTCGGACGACCCTGTCAGACAACGACATATATATATATATATATATAAACACAACATAATTACCAATTTTCATAAGATCAAGGTTAAGAGAACTTTCTTTATCTGTGCACAACATGCACAACATTGAGAACAATAGTTCCCAACATGGAATTTGATGCCTCAAATCCATTTAATTTACCTTTCCTGTTACCTTTCTCATGATTATCCTGCCACCATCCATTTACCCTAATGGACCCCACCAACTCAACCGACTGCCATACTCTTGCCTTAGGCTACCCTTATACATGCATTGGGCTTCATCTAGGTCTTACATTACCTATTGGTTTCTTTCAGCTGCACTCGAGCTCTATTAACCTTCGTCTTTCCCTAACTAATTCCCAAGAACCTCAAAACATAAAAGGCAAAAACAAGAAACAAATAAGAATAAAACCATACTAAAATCAAATAGCAATATGACATCACAAACAAAATGGCATGGCCATGCACCAGAAAACATTGAAAGCACAAAAATTTCAACATACACCATGACTCAATCCCCATGGGTTATCAATGCTTCTAAGGGAAATCTCAACATGCGCCTTTTTTAATATTTCATGAAAGTATTTTTTTCATGCAATCCCCTACCTCATAATGCCATAAATGCATAATTTTCAGTGCACAAATAAACATAAAAATATATCGGTTACCTTACCTTGTTTTACCCGATACGACTGTAATAAAACCTTATTTATATACTTTATTTATTTATTTATATATATATATATATATATATATATATATATATATATATATATATATATATATATATATATATATATATATATATATATATATATATATATATATATATATATATATATATACTTTATTTATTTATCAAAGATGGAATATGGTAAATCTAAATCAACAATTGGAAATAAAGCATTTGTATATATCAATCAGGTGTTCACTGATCTTTATTCTTTATCATATAATATGAACAAATCAGATAACTGGGCTTTATATTCATACTAATCACTCATTCATTTGGAATTGTGGTTTCCAAACATATCCAAAGGAATTCTCACCCAATTCCTTTCTTTTACCTTTTCCCTTGTTGTAATTAAGTCTTATTATGTGTTGTCACATCACCCAACTGTTAGTTATATAAACAAATCAATTGTTTCCTTATCATGCTAAAACCAAGCATGTTTCCCTGCAACTTGTTCACAGATGTCAGTCACATGTTCCAAATATATAGACATTGTGTCTATTAGTTTTAAATCAACCTTTACCAAGACTAACAACCACGTCATAAACTGCAATTAACTCATAATTGTTAGTCATAATGCTACAACTATCACCCACTTGCAACCAAGTGCATATCAGTCGTCTTAGCAGATATTGTGTTAGTACAACCATCTTAAAACAAGATCATTTCTTCATGAAATCTTATAGACACATACTCATATCATTCCACTTTTCCATTTCGTATATTTCATGTCAGGCTTGTAAGTGGAGTAATGTGAACCACAGTACATTACTCTTCTCTTCATCCCTGATCTTCTATTTCCTAAAAACATACCATGTTAGATAAAATAAATAGATTACATAATTAATCTCATACCTTAGTGTATCTCCGGGGAGGCTATCACATCTGCACAAGTCAGTCCAAATTAGAACGTCACAATATCACAAATATATCAACTCATACCTGAATATCATAACCATAATCATATGCACTGGCCAATCTAGATTAGCACGATACATATAACGTCAATATCTTAAATTAAAGGACCATAATAATCATGTGTATGACCACAATGCATCTAATAACAAGCTACCTACAATGCATAATTAGCTGACACATGTGCATATGACCACACTAATCAACTAGCATCTATCATGCATGTAACCACGACAACAATATAATGGTAGGCATGCATGTAACCACGAAAACAATAGAATGTAAAGCATGCATATAACCACAATGCATATAATAGCCATTAACCATCATATTTGCATGCCCAAACATACAAACTTGTAGGACAATCTACTCTTACTTTGAGGTCTAGTGCTGCAACTTTGCTATGATAATTTGCATCTCCTGCTCCATCTCAACCAACATATCAACATCATAGCATACCAACAAAATTATGATGACACAAACTACATAATGACCACCATGATGCATGTTTTTCCTATTATGCATGCATAATCATATACATCTAGTTGGATGGGCTAAATGGGCTAACCATAGCCATATTCAGTCCAAGTGTTTGGACTTGGAAGCTCTAATACCATCCTGTGGTATTAGATATCACCCAAAGAGCACAAAAAATCGCTCTAATACCACCCTGTGGTATCAGATATCACCCAAAGAGAATAGAAACCCGCTCTCATACTACCCTGTGGTATCAGATATTGCCCAAAGGAAACGAAATACTGCTTTGATACCACCCCTCCCACATTTACCCAATTTCACCAACCTACCAGGGTAAACATGAGATGAAGAGTTACTATGAAATGACCTGACCTCCAATCTCTAATTAAGGAAGTGGGGCCTCCAAATTTACCACAAAGTGACAACTCACAACATCTGCCATGGCTACATGACACTCAAAGGCTAAATAACCACCCAGGGGACCAAACCCTGAGTTGGAGCTCTTTTTTTACTAACCTAGACTCCCAATCGCATGCATGACAAGGCCTAGGTGTGGTTGAGGGCCTCCAACCACATGCACAACATTGCCTGAGTGTGGTTGTGATCCAACTTTCCCAGTTCATATGGTGCAGTCCCAAGATCTGAGCCACAATTCTAGGTCAGCCTCCAAACCACTGCCTAGAACTACCTGAGACTTTCTAGAATCAATAGTGACATGACAACAAAGCTAAACATTCAAACTTGAATCAAGAACTTGACCTATAATTCCTAGAACACACTAGACATTTCGTCAAACACACGGTAAACATGTAAGTTACAGGTCCTTAATGCATATCTGATCATAATAGTATAAGCTTCATCTGAGAATCACCAAGAAGGACCTATTCCTTCTCCACATAACTACAATAACATCTATTAGTACATTAATTCATCAATCGATCAATAGCTAAATAATTCATGACCAAATCCATAGATAATACACATCATATAACCAACATATAACTAGAAAATAATCAACATAAGAACGATGGAAACTCAACCATAATATCACCAACATAATCGCTACAAATATACATGAATCAAAGTAGAAGAATAACTCTTATTAATATATGAAAGTACCAACCAAGTCTGGGGACTTCTACATACCACCTGACCATAGATTGGGTTGAACTAAATCTCTCTTTAATCCAATCACCCCCATGCCATATTACAAGCATGAATGTGGGATCTCATGGAATAAACCAAGACTAAACCAAACTAGGGCTTCTAGAAGCCAAACCACATCAGCCCTCAACCATAGTGATTCCACCTCCACGGTCGTACCTCACTAACACCAACTAGATCGGTCTCTACCAAAGTTTCCTAGGGCTCCAGGAACTAGTAACTCAACCCACAGCCTTCGAAGTATCTAGAGAATTTGTCCAAATCGGGTCTAGGGACTAGTACCTCAACCCACCAAGGGCTCCAGAGAATTTGTCCCAACCTAGACTCTAGGACTATTAACTCAACCCAAGTTGTTATAGGGCTTCCAGAGTGTTTTTTCCAACCCACAACCACAAGGAATTATGATCACCAATCAGAAAAAAATCAAACGGGAAAACCCACAACACCATGGTTATCCAAGAAATGGAAATCCAAGGCTAAAACCAGTCAATATAGGAAAATGTCCATTCCAATGACAACACATAACTAGAAAATCACATGCATATACCATGCATCCATAAACCAACAAGGAAATCACACATGCAACCTATTACCTGCAAATAAATCTAGTTGTAGTTGTCGATCCACTTGTTCCCTTGCGCTTTCTTGCTTTCCTTTGCCTTCTTTGTCCAAATCCAATGCATGCCAAAGTTATCCAAGAATGCTCCAAGAATACTCTAAGTGTGCAAGAGTATGAGAGAATGAGAGAATAAAACAAAGCTCAAAAACTGAACTAAAAAAAACTCCACTCACAAAAGCTAGCAACTGATCCTCAAAATCCTTTTTATCATTGATACCTTTATTTTCTTCATTTTCTTTCATTTTTCCTCTAATTTCCCTTGCATGAAAACTTGTGTCCCTTCACCTTCCTTTTATCCTATTTTCCTTTATTTCATAAATAAAATGTCAATTATTTCCACTTGCCTTTGCCAATTTCCTTAGCCATAAATAAACCAAAAGTGACACCCACTAGGATTTTTTTCCCACCATTCAGGTTGGAATATGTGTAGCATGACCTTGGTGTTATATTATTTTACATGGAAAATCAACCAGGGGTTGTTATAAAACTCCTCCCACTTCCTATTAAAATATGTAACTAGGTTCAGTCTTCATAATATGTCATTTACTCTTGATTTTTGTATATTTTGTAAAAAGAAAGAAAAAATTATTATTGTTATTTTATAGCATGGGTTTCATGCTCAGAGTCATTTTTATTTTAGGTCAAAGCACCCAAGTGTGCTTCTATGGATTTTCAAAGAGTCATGGAGTCAATAGAGAAACTATCTTATGCGAAAGACCCCTTTGGAAATTTTGTAACAAGTCAAAGTATTTATTTCTAGTAAAAAAAGTAGATATACCCTTCCAAGACAAGTCGGCCTGGCAGTGAGGAAGTCGGCCTCATTAGGGCTATTCATCCTCCTTAGAAGCATATATATATATAAGAAACCTTCTACCTCATTTTTATCAACCAATCAAGTTCAATCAAGCAAGCTAAAAGAAGGAGAAGGAAGAACAAGTGAAGGAATAGATCTCAAGATGAAGAATGAAATTCTGATTTTTGCTTGCTTTCTCTCTCTCTCTCTCTCATGTGTGAATAAATTTAGGGTTTGGTTGTAGCTACAAGCTCAAATTTCACATCTCTAAGAAGGGCCAAAAATTTTATAAAGGAAATCAAGTGTTTATAGTCCATTTGTCTAGAAGGAAGAATCAAGCCAAGCGAAGAAGTAAGGAGGCCTAAATCATTCTTATTCATCCACACAAGCGAAGTTGCAGTAATTGCAAGAGGGCGAAAAAGTGTAGACCTGCAGTAAAGTCCAAAATCTGTTGCAGGGGCTAAATTTTTGCAATTGAAGAAGTTTTGACTTAGTTTGACTTTGTGAAAGAGAAGCTCATTGTAAGATCCCTCTACTACCAACTAGGTAACTCAAGTTACCCAAAATATGTGTGTGTGTGTTTTTTTTACAATTAATTTGTATATATTCATAAAATACACCATATATATGTCTGTGTGTGTAATTTTTTTTTTTTAACATAAAACCCATCCATATTTCATACAAACATTGAAAATAAATCCATATTATTTCTATATGTTAACAATACTTTACATAGACTTGTATCATGCTTTTGGCCTTTCATAGTACATGAAAACAAAATGCATTAATCATCACATAAATTATAAGTCTTCCAAAAATGAAGAAGAACTCATCATATCCTAAAACATTCATTCCATGTAACATAAAGTTTAGATGTTAACATTTGATCCTATCATTTGAAGAATCTTTCTATGCAACAATACCCTATATTTTAAACATAAAATTCTATCATTTTAGAAATATTTGATACCATTATGAAATCATTAAATGATCACCACATGAGGGTTCATTTACATTTCCTCTCACTACAAGGAAAAGACCCTCTAGTGGATGTTTTTTAGGAACCACAAAGAAAAATACCCCATACATACATTTCTAGCAGAGGTTACTAGAGGAGGTTGGTGGGCGGAGGGTTTTGTTGATGTTTTCCTATCGGTGATCTTATCGTTAAAACTCACCCCGGTGCTCTCAAAAAAAGAAAGCACCGGTGCGGACAAAATCATTGGCACACCGGACACTGTGCACTCCGTACACACCCGCCCGATGCGTCATAATATAATAGAGCACCGGTACCTCACAACTCGTCCACGCCGGTGCATTATAAAACACAACGCAAACACCGAAACCACCCGGTGTGGTAGACAGAAACCGCACCAGTGCATCATAAAAAACGTGCCAAAACACAAACTGACCGGTGCGTTTGTAGCAAACAGTACCGGTGCACCTATAAACAACGTGCACCGATAAAGGGTTAAATTAAAAAAATATTTACAACAAAAAACCCAGATTTTTTAGTTTTCCAGTGCTCCTGAGCTATCAATTATCGATGCGCGCGATACCATAGAACGCACAGGTGCGCACCGAACATTGGCACACTGGACAGCGTGCGCGAAGTACACACACCGCTGGGGCGTCCAATTACTGTAATGCACCAGGGCGTCAATACTCTTCCATTCCAGTGCATCATAAAACACTACGCCAAAACAAAAATGAGTCGGTGCATTCTTCTTTAAGAGCACTGGTGCGCCAGAAACTGCACGCACTGGAATAGCGTTATGTAAAAAATAATAAAAAATAAAAATAAAAATAAAATAAAAAAATTAAGGCCAAAAAACCGGTGCTTTGTGACTATTACGTTGTTAGGTCCCTATATCACTAGTATAGTCCCTTATTATTATTAGTGTAACCCCCTTATTGTTATTATTGAACCCTTGTAAACTCCATTTTGTTATTATTATGCCCTTAAATTAGTATTGTTAGGTCGGCAAGGATGACATTGTGGCCCACTAGGATTACATTATGGCCCCATGGACTCCTATATATAGAAAGGAGGTTTTGTAAATTGTATCATCCAAGAATTGTTCATTTATGTAATGTATTGGAGGTTGCCCCCTCGAAGTGGCTTATTTCTAAGGCGTTGATATCTCTATTCTTCTATTTTTGGAGCTGGTTACACAACATTTGGTATCAGAGCTTTGGATTCTAGGGTTTCGCTGCTCCAAACAGGTCATTGTGGAATTTTCGCTATAACTTTATTTCTACGAAGCTTCAGAAGCTGAAATTTTTAGGGTGTGAAGCTGAAATCTTGAGGAAGTTTGTCTAAAAATTTTAGAGCTTGGTTCACAATATTTTCGGAGATATGATATGTGGAAGTTAGGTATTTTTTCAGGCTCCTAAACAGGTCATCGTGGAATTTACGCTATAAAAAATTTTATACGAAGTTTTAGAATATAAAATTCATATGGTACGAAGTTGAAATCCTGAGGAAATTCGTCAAAAAATTTCAGAGCTTGGTTCACAATATTTTTGGAGATATGATCTGTGGAAGGTAGTGCTTTTTCAGGCTCCTAAATTTCATCTCAAAGAGGTGATCGTGGGAAAAGTTCAATAACTTTCTCTCTGGGCATCGGATTGGAGTGCCGTAAAAAGTGGTTACAAGTACACGAACTGAAGTTTCTTGGCTATCAATTTCAGAGAAGAAGGAAGAAACAGTGACACGTGGCAAGTCGTACAAGTTCGCTCTACTGAACCAGTCCAAAATTGGGTCATTGTGGGAGATTGGAAATAAATTTGTCTTGAAGAATCCAAATCAGATCATACCTGTGGCATTTGAAAGACAGTTCAGAAGGCTACTACAGTAGTGAATTATAGATATTGAAGATTCTCAATTACAGAGATAATTCAATTTCAATACAGAGCTCCTAAAAAGCAAGTAAAAGGTGTGTATTTTTTTTTCCGAACTGCTTAAGTCTTGTTTGAAGAATCAATTTGAATTGATTCCAAGGGAATATTGTAGAATAGATATCAGTATTGGATTCTAAAATGGCCCCTAAAAATAATTCAACTCCCATTAAGCCTTTAGAAGGCTCTACTGTGACTCATGAAGACGAAGAATGGCAACATGACATATCAAAATTACAAGAGCAAGTGCAACAACAAATTTCGCTCTCGCAAAGAACAACAAAAAATGAAATGGAAGTTTTGAAGAAATGCATGGAAACTAAGATGGATGGTTTGAAGAAAGGCGTGGAAGCTAAGATGAATGGTTTGGAAGCTAAGATGGATGGCATGGAAGTGGGCATGGAAGCTAAGATTGATGACATGGAAGCTAAGATCAATGAAAACATGAAAAACAACATGGAAAACATGAAGAATGATCTAAAAGCATACATGGAAGGCTTGATGACAAGCTTAAAACAAGAAACGATTCATAATGGCGGAAATATAATAGAAGAACCTCATGATGAGAACAAAATAAATGTCAATCATGATTTCATAACCTCTAATGTTGGCGGGAAGAACCACCATATTCCAAAAATGGATATGAGGAAGTTTGATGGAAAGGATCCTGTAACATGGATACTACAGATGGAGCAATATTTTGATCTCCATAACGTGCAAAACACACAAAAGGTACGCATTGCAACTTTACATTTAGAACAAAACACATTTGTATGGTATCGATGGCTTTGCTCCCGTAAAAAAATTGTCACTTGGTCAATTTTTACGGAGGAAATGATAGCACATTATGAGGATACAAAGAGCAACACCTTCTTTAGCCAATCGATAAATCTCAAACAAAAGGGTTTAGTGGGGCAGCACATTGAGGACTTCCAAAAATTGAATATAAGGGTAACTGATATTCCAAAGGAACACAGGATCGATCTCTTCATAAGCACTTTAAAGGATAACATCCAACATGAAGTTCGTGTTTTGGAACCGGATTCATTGGAGAAGGCATTCAGGTTGGCAAGAAAAGTTGAATGTAAAATAATGGTGACAAGGAAGCCTACCACTCAATTCTATAAAGAAGGAAGTGTTGCTACGTCTATATTTCCACAACCTACAAGGTTGACAACACAACAATTGGAAGAAAAAAGAGCAAAAGTGCTTTGCTACAGTTGTGATAGCAAATACACTAAAGGTCATAAGTGTGCTGAGAAGAAATTATTTTACATAGATTGTGAAGAGGAAGAAGAAAATGAACAAGAAGAGGATATACACCAGGAACCAGCCCTAGAAGAGAAAGAAATGAATCCGACCATATCGTGTAATGCACTGGCAGGAATTACCACTCCTCAAAATCTCAAGATAGAAGGACATATCAAGAAGAAAAGGTTAATAGTGTTGATCGATTCAGGTAGCATCCATAATTTTATTCATTGTAAGGTAGCCAAGGAATTAAATTGTTTCCTATACCCAGCACCAGAATGTCAAGTGATGGTTGCAAATGGAGGAACTATAAATTTCTCTGGAAAATGCCATAATATCAAGCTAACCATGGGGGAATATGTATTGACTAGTCCAATGCTTTCCATTCCTATGGGAGGTGCCGATGTTGTACTAGGAGTACAATGGTTACAATCTTTGGGGACGGTAGCTTTTAATTTTCAAGAACTTTTCTTGAAATTTTTTTCAGAAGGAAAGGAAGTCGAATTACTGGGTATTGCGGGGAAGCCAGGAAGGATAATAAGCTCTAATGTCATGACAAAGCTTCTAAAGAAAGAACAGCGAGGCGTAATTGCACAATTATGCTCACTAGAAGTTCCAACATCAAAATCATCTATTTCTGCAGATCTCCAACAAGTCTTGGACAATCATTCCAAGGTGTTTGAAACTCCAAAAGGACTCCCACCTATTCGTGATCATGACCATGCTATTCATTTGATTCCAGGAAGTGTTCCTCCAAACATCAGGCCTTATAGATATCCTTACTTCCAAAAGAGCGAAATTGAACGTATGATTGCAGAAATGTTAGAGGCGGTATAATTCAACCTAGTCAAAGTTCTTTCTCTGCTCCTGTAGTATTGGTACACAAGAAGGATGGATCATGGCGAATGTGTCCGGATTATAGGGAGCTCAATAAGCTCACCATTAAAGACAAATTTCCCATTCTTGTGATTGATGAATTATTGGATGAATTACATGGAGCAATTTATTTTACCAAGTTGGATCTTCGTTCAGGATATCATCAAATTAGAATGAAGATTGAAGATATTCCAAAAACAGCATTTCGAACTCATGAGGGTCATTATGAATTTCTGGTCATGCCTTTTGGTCTTACCAATTCACCTTCTAAATTTCAAGGGTTGATGAATTCCATTTTCAAACCCTTCCTTAGAAAATTTGTGCTAGTATTTTTTGATGATATACTAATCTACAGCAGGTTTGGAAGGATTATGTTGAATATGTTGACAGGGTGCTCAAACTATTGCAGGAGAAACAATTATATGCAAAAAAATCCAAATGTTTCTTTGGAGTACAAGAGGTGGAATATTTGGGTCATATTGTATCTCACGAGGGTGTGAAAGTAGACCCTAACAAAATTAAAGCCATTAAGGAATGGAAAGTCCCCACAACCATAAAGAAGTTGCGAGGACTTCTCGGGTTAACAGGGTATTATCGCAAGTTTGTTAAGAATTATGGGAGAATAGCAGCACCTCTAACAACATTATTGAAGAAAGATGCATTTTCATGGACTCCTGAAGCAACTAAGGCCTTTGAACGTCTTAAGGAGGCAATGTGCCATGCACCTGTCTTAGCTACGCCAGACTTCACAAAAACCTTTATTGTGGAATGTGATGCCTCAGGAAATGGAATTGGTGCAGTTTTAATGCAGGAAGGAAGACCCATTGCTTTTGGAAGTCGTCCAATCAAAGGAAAGTATTTACAGAAACCTATTTATGAGAAGGAAATGTTAGCAATACTGCATGCACTAAAGAAATGGCGAACTTACCTAATGGGAAGACACTTCAAGGTAAAAACTGAACATGATAGTCTTAAACACTTTTTGGAACAAAGACTATCATCAGAAGAGCAGCAAAAATGGGTCACAAAGATGTTGGGTTATGACTTTGAAATAAACTACAAAAAAGGAAAGCTTAATGTTGTTGCAGATGCACTCTCAAGAAAGAATGAAGAGGTGGAAGCATTGCTTTGTGCCATTTCTATTATCCAACCACATTGGATAACCGAAGCAAGAGATGAATGGAAGAAGGACAAAGATGTATGGACACTCATTCAAAAGTTGCAGCAAGATCCTAGTACATCCGATACATTTAGTTGGAAAAATGATTCCTTATGGTACAAAGATCGCTTATATCTTTGTAAGAATTCCCAACTAAAACAAAATATTCTTCCGGAATTGCACACTTCTCCTTTAGGAGGACACTCAGGATTTTTAAAAACTTACCACAGGGTGAAGAAAGAATTTTTTTGGGATGGCCTTAAATCCGATATTCAAAAGTTTGTGGCGGAATGTTTGGTTTGCCAGCAGAATAAAGTGGAAACAATTAAGACCCCAGGACTTCTACAACCTTTATCCATTCCAAGTCAACGTTGGGAGGAGATTTCAAGGGATTTTATCACAGGTTTACCTAAGTCCGAAGGAAAGAGTGTCATCATGGTGGTAGTTGATAGACTTACCAAGTATGCACACTTTTGTGCATTATCTCATCCATTTAAAGCAAGTACAGTTGCTACTACATTTATGGACAGAATTCAAAAGCTACAGGGAAGCCCAAGGGTTATTGTGAGTGACAGAGATCCCATTTTTACTGGAAATTTTTGGACGGAGTTATTTTCTTGTTTGGGTACTCAATTAGCTCATAGCTCATCTTATCATCCTCAATCTGATGGTCAAACCGAGATCGTAAATAAATGTTTGGAAGGATATCTTCGTTGTTTTGTATCTGATAAACAAACACAATGGGTCAAGTGGTTACCTCTTGCTGAATGGTGGTATAACACTTCCTTCCATACCGCAGCAAAAATGACCCCATTTATGGCACTTTATGGATATCATCCACCATCCATCACATCATATTTAAGAGAAAATTCGAAGGTTCAAGCAGTGGAAGATCACATCGAGCATTAGCAAGAAGTTCTCCAACTCTTAAAGGATAACCTGAATTTGGCACAAAATCGAATGAAACAACAGGCAGATCAACATCGCAGCGAGAGAAGTTTTGATGTAGGAGATTGGGTATTTTTACGGCTACAACCATACAAACAAATGTCCCTCAAGCAAGCGAAGAAGGATAATAAATTATCGCCAAAGTACTATGGTCCTTACAAGGTGTTGCAAAAGATTGGTACTATGGCATACAAATTGGAGCTCCCTGCTTCTTCGCGAGTACATCCAGTTTTCCATGTTTCATGCTTAAAGAAGGTTATAGGTGAAAATCTTCCAGTTCAAACAATATTGCCAGAACTTGATGAGGAAGGAAAAATAATATTGGAACCTGAAGTGGTCATGGAAACAAGAACTCGACAGCTACGAAATCGATCAATTTCAAAGTATCTCATCAAGTGAAGAACTTACCCACTGAAGATTCTACATGGGAGGATGAGAATTTTATACAGAAGCACCCGAAGCTACTCAAGCGTTGAGGACAAAACTTTTTTGAGGGAGAGGGGCATGTTAGGTCCCTATATCACTAGTATAGTCCCTTATTATTGTTAGTGTAACCCCCTTATTGTTATTATTGAACCCTTGTAACCCCCATTTTGTTATTATTGTGCCCCTAAATTATTATTGTTAGGTCGGCTAGGATTACATTGTGGCCCACTAGGATTACATCATGGCCCCATGGACTCCTATATATAGAAAGGAGGTTTTGTAAATTGTATCATCCAAGAATTGTTCATTTATGTAATGTATTGGAGGTTGCCCCCTCGAAGTGGCTTATTTCTAAGGCGTTGAGATCTCTTTTCTTCTCTTTTTGGAGTTGGTTACACAACAGAGATGGAAAATTCTATGACATGAGATTTTTTAACAAGGTGGTAATCTTCAACCAACATGTCTTTCTTTCTTAAAAGCAGATGTCTACAAGATTTGGCATGTAGTTTTCTATGGCCACGTGACATGTGAGAATTTTTTTCAAGTGTAGAAACTAATTTATCCATAACTTGAAATACATTAACTCGGTGTTTCTAATTTTTTGTGAGAATGTACATTGTGTTTAATAAGTATGTTCACCAAAAATAAATGAAACCTATATTTCTTTTTACGTGATATTGGCTATTTTGCAGGTATGGGTTTGTCATCTGGAAATTAGATTGAAATGTACATTGTTGGGTTATGAATGACTGTACGTGAGATTATTTTTCAAGTTTATTAGATAAGCATGTGATTCTTTTGTTGCAACATGGGGGAATAAAATGTAAGAGTTGCCACATAAGAACCAATATTTACAAACTTGTAGTTGTCACACAAGAACCAAACACACGATGCTTAATCAAAATTCAAGTCCATGAAATAAGTATTATAACAAAAGAACCAACACTTACGAAATGTGTGGTTATTACACAAGAACTAGACATAAGAAATCCAATTGCAACTTGCCATTTTTTTAGAGGAGGAAGACTTAGTCACACAGGTTAGGAAAATTATATGTAATGTTGCATGAAGACATGCAACATCTTCAGTTGGGGTGAATTTTTAGTCAAGATATGACCATCTTTTCACATACTTTTCATTTTATTTTCATAATCATTCCTTGAATTTTACTCCATTTCATGCTTCTATGTGGTATTGGGCTCAATATTTTTCAATGCATTTATTTGTTTTTTAAGTGATTTTATGATTAAATACTAGAAAAATAACATGTTTTCACTCATATTTGAAATTTGGGTGAGTTTGGTGATGGTTATAAATATATTTGTAAATTCCAACAATGCAATTTTTTACTACTAATGTCCAAATTCGAATTTTCTCTTCAACCTTAGAAGCTCTAATGAGGACTTGGGAGGATCACTCAAAAATTTTGGATGCAAAAGAATCAAGGAATATTTGTTATCGAATATCTTGGAGATATTCATTACAATATATTTAGAAATATTTTAAAAAATTTACTTGTTAATGATTAGCAAATGGTTGTAACCACAAGAGAGATATGTGGATCTAAATTTATTATTTTTTATCTTAGTTTCAAAGAATTTTTTTGTATAAATAAGAGTGCCTTCTTCATTCCAAAGGGAATACTCTTGGAGCATATAATAAAACTTCTTAATATTTCTTTACATATATTTTCATTCTCTAGTTTTATAAGTAGAATGTTTTGATTTAGTTTATGATGTCATAGAATAATTTTCTACTTTATTCTTAGGAGAATTGAGCTAACTCCATATACATCATGGTGACATTTTATTTAATTTTATGTTCTCTTATTTAATTTTATGAAATCTCATTTCATGTACATTATTTCCTAGTAAATACTTCTCATTATTTTCTTTACTCATTGTTATATATGTGTATATCATTCTGTGTTTTTATATTATGGAAATAATTCCTTTAATTAGGGTATAATTTGCTTCTTAAACCAATGTTAATATTTATTTTTAGATAATGACTAATTAGTAAATATAGTATAGTTTCAATCCCTTTCAACCATTAAGATTTGAATAAGAGACACTGCACCCTATTTTTCCACCTATCAGACCTTAATGAATGCTTGACAATATATATAAACTTGATTCAATTCCCCTCACTTAATTTTCTTTCGTTTAGATTAGGTTTTCGTTTAATGCATGGGTGATTAGAATTCTTACCCAATCAACAATCTCCATAAGTGAATAGAGTATTGTTGTGTGAGCCATTTAAGGTGTGATATCTCATAGCCTAGTTTTCTACCTATGCAAGTTTTGGAAGACTAGATTTGAGAAGTTTAGTTCTTATTTTGTCTTGAAAGTTACATTGCTAGTTTACAATTTTATAAAATCTTGCTAACGTCAAAATAAATAGTCCATGGAAAATGATGCAAGGAGTTAACCTGGTGACATTAGGGTCCTTGCTCAATAGCACCATATATGCAGTGTACATTGAAATTTCCAAGATTGATTAAGCTTACTTTGATTGATGAAGTGTGGTGTGTTTCATTTTATGTAATTAATTTCACAAAGTAGTATAAGAATTAAGTCTTCTAGATATATATTTTGATAAACAATCTTATACTACACTTATAATGTTTCCATTTCACAAGTTTATGAACTTCGAATTGATATTAAAATGCTACACAATTTATACAAATAAATTTCTTGACACACATTTTTGAGAATTTGTTTATGAAAACACAACATAATACTAATGGTTTGATCATATTCTATTATTATCATGACACCATCTCCACAAGAGAGACCTACAAAGAAATTGTGAAGCCATCTGTGAGAAACAATGTGATTTGGGTGGAAGGCACTCCATAAGCATATGATAGTACCATGAGTGCTATTTTTCCCTCCATTAAAAAAAAAAACATATAGATGTGTGATGGGATTTTAACTTGTAACCATACCACAATCAACAGCCTATTTCATTATGTTTCTAGAAAATTATGTAACTGAGTTCAATTTATGAGGGAAATGTCATTTCAAATAGTTTTAATTTGAATAAATCCAAATTCCCCTCTATTAGGTGTACAATTATTTGTACTCTCTATATTTTGAACCTCCAAATTTACACTTGTGGAGATACTTCATCAATTATTTGTAGGAGATCCATGTAAACCATTTCCATTTAATTAAATAAAGTGTGTGCCTTTCAAAGAATACCATGTGGTGTATGGGGGATAATATCCACTGTTGTGGGGAGCACTATGTTACTTGATATGCATTCTCAAATTGGTATTTTCTCACTATCAACTTGTTTCAACCTAAACATCCCATGACTAATTGTACATTCTTATATTCGTCCTTTTGTTCATCAATTATTTTACATTCACATACTTAAAATCAATATTTTTTATGAAAATGAATATATTTTCAATGAATTTTCCAAATGATACAATTAAATTGCATGCATATTCACATATAATTATATAAATAATTCAACTTACACTTTGTATATAATTTAATTATATAAATATTTCAACTTATAACTTTTATGATACCAACATCAAATATAAAAGAGTGACATAACATAATGTATACAACATCATTTTACATAGAAATAATTATAACATCTAGAATCTTCAATAGTGTCAACAATGTTAATTTCATGCATATTCCATGTTTATATCCAACTTGATACAACATTGACTTAGTAGTCATGCTACAATATGAAATTTTAACAACATTCAAAATGAAGATAAGTATTTCTCAAAATTTGTACTTATGAGGTGTAGATCAATTGGTTTTTGTGGGGTTTAGTCCTCATTTGGTCAATAATTCAAATATTGTGTGAAGGGATTGAGGGTGGGAGCCACCTGTGAGGGATAAAAATAGCCCCACAAGTGTCTAACCTCGATCGAGCCTTGCATAATCATGGTGACATCACATAGGCGGTAAGAACATTCTTAAAACCAACATTGGGGCTAGCCCTATCCAAGGATCAGGATAACTATGAAAACATTTCTCAAACAACAAGAAATGTATATTTGGAACAATAGCATTTCTTAGTGGAGTTTTCCTCAAATTAAATAAACAATATTCATACATACTAACAATAAAGCTATCGATTTTAAACATAAATTACTTTCATTGTTAATGATTGCATTTTGGGAAATAATCTTATAAGAGCATTTTCTTTAGCCAAAAACATTATCTTATGAAGATATAACTTTAAATTGAACAATGAAGGAACAAGGGTAAATGTCGTAACTTGAGCATTCAAGCACAACCCTAACCCAATTTGCAATATAATTGGTTTTTTTTATTTCAAGATATTCTTAGAAGGAACTCAACTACCACCTTAACACCATAGATAACTCTTCCTCATATCACAACACAAATTCACTCTTCCTTTCTCTTCTGAATAATGACTTGGAAGTCTAGTATTCTCACTAACTCTATGTAAAAAAAAAACAATGCTTATAATATTACTAGTAATCCTAGTAATAGTTTGCCAATAAACACAAAGTTACGCTCTAATCTATAGATCATATACATAAAATTTCTCTCACAACAAACATGGAATTTATCATACAATAACCTTCATATATTGTTGTGGAGGTAAATCCCCTTTGTGGATAGAGGCGATCCCACTAGCCCTAGAGTGGGTCTAGCAACAATCGAAACATGCAAAGTTATTGGTTCCTAGTTACAAAAGATAGAATCACAATAGATCGCTTACCGTGATTCCTTCGTTATTGTTGTAGAAGAAGAAGTAGTGCTTCCGTTCCTAGCTGGACAGGTCACGATCCATGAGCTTGCTACATCCAGATACCTATACACATGCAAAGAAGAGAGACAACATGCAACGTAATATTTCACACTTTTATAACTATCGATCAGTTAGAGAGGAAAAAATGAAATTGCATTATATAATGGAAAAACACAATCATGGAACCAATAGCAGAGTCATGTATATTAAGATACGAGATAATTATTACAACAGGTGCTTTGACATCGTGACTTCCTTTGACAGGGTTCCAGCGAGACATGTCTCACAAAGCTCGTCAGGGATTTGACAAAACTATCTCTCTCACACAGGGTTCTCCTTAGCTCTGCTCTTGATTGTCACTAAGCTATAATTTCCTTCCCAAAAGTTTAGCTAGCTATCAAATGGAGAGGGTGGGCTTTTATAGAGGGAGAAGGAGAGGTTAGGCTCCCTATAATCATATGGGAGAGTCCTATATCTTAGGAAGGTTCCATGAGAGGTGGAAAACCACTTCCTAAATAGGGAGATCTGGAGGCAAACAACCCAACCTCATTTTGATGATCCGTTCTGAAGTTGTTAGAATCAAACTTCTGCCTTCTATTGTTAAAAAACATACCTTAATAGGCTTGGTGTGGGCATAACACAGGGATATAGAGCCAGCTGGCGCGCCCACTAGTGTGCATTTCCCCCATTGGTGCGAGGGATGAAATGGCTACCCACGCCAATGCCAAAACATGGGTTTTTAGGGTTTTCCAGAGGAAATTTTCTTGAGGATAATTATTGTCCTTATGCAGAAGGATGCCATCAAGGTGTTTTGAAGACATTTTACTGTTCACAAGTCACGAGAATAGTCCTCCAATGTACGGGATGAGGGATTGCAGGGATGGTGACAAAATGCTGTGTAACAGATGCCCCCTAAAGCATGAGGTCCGAGAGAGAGGGAGGGGTGAAATGCTTTATGAGAATGCGCCCAACTGAAAACACTGTCGTCGGAAGACCTGCGAATACAAATACAACTAATATCTCTGATACATGATATGTGGTATGGGCGCAGCCATCCATAATAGAGTGTACAAAAAATAGGATCCAAGGTATGGACGCAGCCATCTAGTAAATAAGGATCAACAAGTAGACTCAAGTATGGTCCCAACCATCCAATCGAATGAGTCATGAAATAAATCATAATAATCCACAAAGAACCCGCAACCTGGATGTTTATTAGAAAAAATCTAGGGTCTTGCGCTCCATCTCGACCTGAACAGAGTACAAGTTCGAGCATGCGAATATGTGAGCTAAAGTCGAACATGCAAGAACATCGTCTGATTACCATCCAATAATGAAAGTCATTAACAGACGCAAGAGAAACCACCAATAATGACGATGTCTCTCAAGGTACAAGAGGTACAATCCACAGAATGCGAACAGTGAGCTGGCGTCGAACACCCATAGAATCATCCGATCGAAGGCCAATAATGAAAACCTTGCGTCAAATAAAAAGAACCTGCCATTGAGGCATGCAGGCTCCAAGGTACCTGAAGGGAGTTTCTAGATCAACTTCCTGGATAATGAGTTGAAGTCGACATGAAGTGACCTCGATTGAAGGTGGGCCATAATGTTTCCCACATCGTCGACATGAGACAGAGGGATATAATGTTTGTGAATCAAGACCAACAGAGAATTAGAGGGAGGTTGAAAACTGCAGAGGCCAACTTCTCTTGAACATATCGGCGGCACGACATTGGATTTGGCAGTATTTGACATCAAGGGATCTGCGGTCATGGTGACGTGGCAAAGAGCAGATGAGCGGTCAAAAGAGATTACCCAAACCCATGAAAGCAAGCAGATAACAAGATGAGATGTCCCCAACTCGACATGAATGCAGATAAGTGCCATGTTGAAGAGCGACATACTGCCAACATGACTATAATACTAGTTCCATTTTCCCCCACCATTTCTGGAGAGTACCCTAATTATTTTTGAAAACAAGCTTGAAGGGGATAGCATGTGCTTGTGATATAAGTTTTTCCTTCGGACAAATCCAACCTATTACATTTAACGAGCCCTAGGAAGGAGTAACTCAAGTAACTTCATTACGACGGAGTCCGATGTCATCAGTTTTTAACGAGTCTGACAAAGGAAGAACTCGACATCTTTTCATGTTTAGAGAGTTTGAAAAGACAGCAGAAAAGAAAACTCCAACAAGTCCCTTTTCGTGAATAGTCCCTCAGATCCGAAAAGGTAGAAAACAATACCTGAGAGAACCTCTTAGTCGCAATAGGCTAGGGTATTCCTTTTCGTAAATAATCTATCCTAGCCTGAAAAAGGGGTAAACGTATACTAGGTAGATGTCGTTTCGCAGCCAATTTAACGAGCTCAAAACAACAAGCTACTCGTCAATATTTTCAGTTTTAGAGAGTTAGGAAAGAGCTGAAAGGTGACTCCAGTAGTGAATTTTTCATGTTTTTACCGAGTCCGAAAAATTATAAAATACAACTCGTGTCTTTGCCCTAATCGCGTGAAAACCTATCATTGCACAAAAAGCAAGTGTAAAACCCATTTTTCGACGAAAATATAAAAAAATATCAGAAAAAAAGTCTTAAAACCTAATTTCGATTTGAAAAGTTATAAATATTACAAATAGTAAAAACTTTTTCACTTTTCACCTTTTTACCTCTTTGCAGAGAGATAGTGAGCCATTTCCTATGCGATCTTGAGTCGATGATTGTGAAAAATCTAGTGGACTAATCCGGATTATGTCTTCTTCAGGTAAGAGCCGCTTCCATTAGCCATATTTTAAGTCATATTTTATAGCTTTTGATTGTTATTTGGCATCCCTGAGAGGAGGAATTGCAAAATTAGGGCCTCCGCGATTGGCGCGGGCTTCAGGCATGGATCCACGCTGTTAGCCTCCTATACCAATAGGTGTCATATTTCATGATTGATTTGATGAACTATGTAATATTTTCATACCTTTTCTGGTTGTAAAGGTTTTCCATATTTAAAAAAAAAAAAAATCAAAAAAATTAAAAAATGTAAAGAGGGTATACCCTAAAAGAAAAATCAAACGGTAAAAATAATAAAAATGGCCAAAAAAGTAAAATAAAATGAACCCCACCAAAAGAAAGACCAAAGAAAGTGTGCAAGTCTAAATGCCACTACTTTTTATTCTGATGTAATAAAAAAATTGTGTGCAACTTGTATCCTATGCCACAATTTATGAACAGTCAAACAGTTTAATCTTGGCTAGTTCATTTTTCAATTTCATGTTTTAGAGATAGAGAATAAAATCTGACCAAACCGTTTAATCTTGGCAGATAAGTAGATAGGTAGAGTAAATAAAAGGAGCTCAACAGTTTAATCTGAGCCCTTGGATGTAATAAGGTTAGAATTAGATAGATTACCTCATGTAAAAGAAAAAGTGTGATAAGGGTTTGCCAATCTAAGTGCACCCTATTAAAGAAGAAAAAATGGTAGAGTAAAGTACGTAGGGTAGGTAGATGTTGTTGCAGAATTACATGTGATGAATGATGGTTCTAAATGTGTACAATCTTTACTTTCATCACAAGTGCTAAGGCAGATACTACACTGGAAGAAGTTCAAACAAAGCAAAGTCAAAATCATTAATTTCCCTTCTCATTTTCCCCTAATATTTTACTAATTTCCCCTAAGTAATAAGGTATTTGAAGATTAAAGGGGCTTAAGGCATTTCCTTGACTTTTGGAGGGACCGGACCCTCGGCCCAATAATTGGAAAAGCCTTAGTACTTGAAATCATTCTTCATAACATTCACCCATTTCTAAACATCTTTTCCTAAGTAAAATCCCATTTTACTTAGGAAAATTATGCATTATTTCATAAAAAACCCTCAAAATCACATTTTATCCTAAGTTTAAGTGATGAAGTGATTATAATGCAATTTTCTTTAATATCTTCACTTTCTTAGTTATATTAATGTATTTTGAGTTCACATTGTCCCCTTGTCATATTAACTCTAATTTATATATTAACTCCCTATAAAAATCACCTTTTCCTATAATAAATAACTCCTTTTATATAATATCCCTAAAAACCCATGTATTATAGCTTTAGCCGAGGTATTTAATCCCTATTTGTTCAAATAAAAACCTACTTTATACCCCGTTGGCTAAAAAATATCTTTATTTTATTCCCGCCCCGTATGGTAAATAAATCGCTTTGATTTAATTACTATATAATAAAAATATATGAAAAAGTGTTTAAACATATTTTATATATGTTTAAAACAAAAATAACCCTAAGTTTAGTTTAAACTAAAACTTCAAAGAAATAAAACCCGACCCTTCTTCGTACAAAAATAATTAATTAATCCTCAAGATTAATTAAGAACTTAACCCGCCAATCAAATTCCGCCCGATGAGTTTATTTAATGATTAATTACGTCGGGCCCACACCATTAAAACCCCATCATCTCCCTGTCCCGTCAACCGTTCGATCAACCCGTTTAAGATCTACGACCATTATCCATATCGCTAGCCATCCACGTACGAACGATAACACGTGATGGACTGGCGGTTTTCCAAACAGTACCATGCCACGCGTCGATCGTCGTATGGAATCATTGTCCCTCCGCCTAAAACCACCTTTTCCCAAAAGCTGTGCGATGAAAACCACTTACTGCTCGTTTCCGTGACTCATCTTCCGTACCTGCTGACGTCATCCACTAAATTAATAAAAAATTCGCCACCTTTTGACTTTGTAAATAAAAAAAATACGCCTGCGTCTTTTTCATTTTCTCGTGCGCAGTGAACGACTACACTTCCATGCAGAAAATTTCAAATACCAACTGTTGAAGTCTGCCAACCATTACCCTGTCGAAGAGAATTGCAGTCAAGCATCCAACAATTCGTCCGCCTTAACCAGTACCTGTTTAAATCACTTTCATCTTCAGAAAACAGGTATTTACCCCGATTCCCATTGAAACTCTGTAAAACCTTGGTTATTATTTTAAAATTTCCGCACAAAAAAAAAACAGAAACAGAGTTCGATTTACTCTTTTTCAAATCCCCAGAACTGTAATTACATTCCCAATACATTCCCAACTTGCAATTGTACTTGTTTTTCCGTCGAAATTCGAAAATTCATTTATGAATCCACAAGAACCAGAAATGGAGATTCCCATGGCCCTGAATGTCGTGCCCCTGAATGCCCCTCATAGAGATTTAGATTATCTTCCTTTAGTAGACAAAGATTTCCAAATTAAAGACCCAATTCTCAGTGAAAACCCTCTTCGAATCTTTTGCTACTGCCGAGATAATTACTTAAAAGGTTCTAACATTTATGGGCTATGGGAATCCAATTTTCCCATGTACCTTCTCCCCTCTGTCTACATTTTTCCTGAGTTAATCCATTACTGCCATGCAAACTATGATCCCAATCTAAGAGCAGTATTATTCCCTAGTCAAACAGTCCTTTTCCAAATAACTGCTCAGTCAATTAATGAAATGCTGCAATCTCAACCTGGTCAAGCCCTCACTCCCCTGTCCATGGGATAATTACTTGAGAAGTATGCCAATTTATCCCATGAAGAGATAAATCGCCTTTTTCAAACCTTCATGTTACCAGAGCATCAGCCCAAAGGCCCTCCTCCATATGGTTATACTTTTTTCACTGATATTGGCAGGCTTATTCTGAATATGATATCCTCTATTATGGGTTTCAATACTAGTGAATATGTTGACCAATTGACCCTAGTATTGTTGTCTATTTTTACCCTTGGACAACCCCCTGCTGTCAAGTATGATTTTGCATCCTACATTGCTGATAAAATCCATGATCAGTTTATGAGATTTGAGAATGAAAAAGTTTTCAAATATTCTTCTGTCATATATCATCTCATGATTTATTACCAATCAGAAAGTTTCCCTTTCCATGTTCAGAAACTTGATGCCAAAGGAAATCCTAGATCTGTGATATTTTGGTCTGCCATCACCCATAATTCCTATGATTCTCCTTACTCCTATAATGAGTTTATTGACTTGTTTGTACACCCTGCAACCACTTTGTTAACAGGAGTTTCCCCTCCTAGAGTCAATAATGAAATCAAGAAAATTCTACAGCTCTCAAAGCAATATAGGGTGGGTGACTGGTACCTGTATCAAAATCACACTGAGATCAGAATTTATGGATGTGAATTGTGTCCATTCAAGTTACCCAAATATGTCCCCATGAGACTCTTTGCATTAGAGTATTTCAGGCAGATGATTAATTCAGATATAGTTCATTTCTGCAATGCAAATAAGAAGGCTCAACTCAGGATCAAAAGTCAATTAGGGCCCTTTGTTTGTAACTCTAGAGATGCTGGAAAGGAAGCAGAAATAATATTAGAAGAATATCTCAGATTACAAAAAAGTTTCTATTGGGTGCTTTATGACCCAAACGACTTTATTTGTGATAGAAGAACAAAAAATAAATTATCACCATACTTTCATCATAGAATCCCAGAAATTGAAAAATATGCCAATATGGATGAATGGATGGAAGGGAAATTGATAGAACAGGATAGTGAGCAGGTCAATGTTGAAAATGTAATGAAAGACCTTGAAAATATGCTTGACCTAGACTCTTTTGGACAGGTGCAGATACCAAGTATTGGTCCTTCTACTGCAGGGACTTCTCAACAAGATTTACAGGAGGTCAGTGCATTGGCCACAACAGAATCTAAAGGAAAAGAAAAGGAGCATGATATACAAGTACTTGAAAAATTCAAAATGACAGAGAAACCTGAGACTTCTAAAGAACAGGGTCAAGTAAATATTCCTTCTATTCAGATCAATGAACCAGATATTTCAATCTTGCAAACTCCTCTTAATATTTAAAAAGGCAAGAAAAGAGATGCTGAAGCTTCTACCCCTGTTGGTGAATTTTCTGAACAGCATGATTTTAAAAGAAAAAAATTAGATCCTCTCCCAGAAGTTGAAATTATTCAATAAATAATTGATAGTCAAGGGAGAGAATATAGTCAGCAAACAGATTCAGTCAGTGGAACATATACTAGTCTTCAAAGAAATGAAATACAAAATCATCCAAGTACAGAAGTGTCTTCATTCAAACAATCAATAAAAGATGCTGGAGATATCAAAAGAAAATTCATAAATATAAAAGCCAGAAATGATCCACTGAGAATTCAAGTATACAATCAATATTTGAAAATGGCTCCAAAGAATCAAGAAAGATTGATGTCAGCTTATGACATCCAACAGGGTAAAATGTTAATGAGCCACTTCAAACCCAAGGTGCAGCAACCTCAAACAGTTGCTGATTATATCAGGACTAACTTTGAAGTCCTAGCAAAGGATATCCATCCTTTGGATCAAATTGAATAACATAAGCAAACAGGTGAGATGATCTATTCTACACTGACTGATAAAGCAATGATGACTCAGAAATTGCAGGATTCTTTGGAGAATACAAATGCACAACTGCAGATTGAAAAAGCTTCATCTCAGGCTAAAGACAACAGAATTAAAACTTTGGAGGAAATAATCATTAGTTTTGGTCATAATCCTAAAGATGTCAAAGGCATAGAAGCATTAATAAAGAAAAAATATGATGACATTGCTGCTTTGAGAAAACAATTGAAATTGCCAGCCTCAAGACATCCACAAACTGAAGAGATAATAAAGAAAAATTCTGAAGAAGAAATGATGGACTTGCTTTTGAAGATGAATGAGAAACTGAATGAAACAAAAAAAGATCTTGAACAAACATTAAAGAACAAGCAGTCTACTATTTTAGCATCTACAACAGAAGCAGGTACAGGTACATCTACAACAGGTCAGCTAACAGAGCTATCACAGGTAAATACTTCCAATTTGAGTTCCGAAGAATTAATAAAGTCAATGAATGAATTAAAACTTCAGGTGACAGAGCTTCAACAGACAAAGTTATAGTTAACCAATTTAGAACATAAATATGATCTCTCTAAAATGAGTGTGGCAGATAAAACAAGAGAAGTCAAAAAATTAGAAAAATTGGTTAAAGCATTAGAGAAGGATCTCACGCTGGAGAAACCTTTAAAGGAAATAAATGAAATTCTATGGGATAACATCATTCAATCAATAAAGGATGTCTGGTCTTCAATCCAAATAATGTATGAACATAATGATTTAGTCAAATTGGCTATAGAGGAAGTTCAAAGTACAAGAGAAGAGTTGGGATATAGGCCTGATGAAGCCAATCGACTCATACAATTTCTAAACACCCAAACTAGAAAGCAACTTGCAGAATTTGGTATTCAAGACAGAACTGGAACAATTTTGGAAATAAAAAGAGTTTTTACTAAAAGAACTCTTATGCAGAATTTAGAACGAAGGTGCTCCGATATGCAAGAAGAAATCATTGCCTTCAAAGAAAGATTTGATATTTTGTTGAATAAAGGATTTCCCAGTCCTATAGTTTCAGAAGACAAATTAATGGACCTGGAAAGTTATATTGAGAAATTGGACAAGCATGTTGATAATCAAGCCAGTTCCTCGACCAGTCCATCAGAAGAATCATTGCCAACAGGAAATAATCTTCTTGATAGATTGGAAAATCTATTTTTTCTTGAGCATGAAGTAAAACATTTGTTCCCAACTCAGCCTGATTTCTTCAGATATACTGAGGCTGATGAAACATTGAGAAAAATTCAATGGACCAGAATACCAGAAGATAAATGGTGGGAATAATTGTTGGAACTTTTGTAAAATTATCTTTACATGAGATTTTGCTTATTGACTACAGTATACCATGATGAAAAGATAAAGGGATAAACAAAAGGTCAAAGTGTATCAGTGAAAACAAAGAGTATCAGTGAAGAAAGACAGTCAGAAAAGAATTACTGAGGAGGACAGCAACGAGCCAAACCATAGGGCCTGCCTCCAGCACATTCTCAAAAGAAGGAAACAGAACAACATCAGTTACTTTCTATCTTATCTACGAGACCATCTGTCTCTATTTTTATTGTAACTTATTTATGAGTCACCCTAGATTATATCTCAATTTGTTATGAGATATTTTTGATTAATTTTTGTATAAATAAGCCCTCAGTTAGAGTATTGAGTGTGGATTCTTAGACTTTGATGTAACATTGACTATTTTGGAATAAAGAGCTTTTGGAGAAATTTTTGTGGCAAACTGGACAAGGGATTGATGCAGAAGACTTTTCTCAGGATTCTTGTGTCAAGCAACGGATCAATAAGTCATCTCTATCTCATGTTTTGAAGTTTTATATTTGTTTATAATATCATCTGTGTTCCATTATCTTAATAATTAACGAAAAGGAGTAAATCAGAAGGTACTTAAGTGTAATCTGATTTCAGTCGTTATTATTCTGAATTTTTTCTTCTAAACTGGTTTAAACAGTGAATTCTTAATTGCTCCTGTTTTTCTGGTTTAAGCATTTTGGTTATTTAATAAAGAATACTTAACTGCTCTTTATTGATAATCAGTCAATTTCTTTCTTTTGAAATATGTTGAAGAATTCTTAATTTCTCTTCCTCTATTTTGAAATTCATTTCATTCAATTTGGATCTATAATTGTTTCTTGTTTGATTACCTTGCCCTGTTAAACCATCTTTTGTTAAAAAACTTAATCCAGTTCAGCCATATTTTTTGACTCCATTAGCCCAATGGACTAAAACTACTCGATCTTACCCTCAGCTATAGAATTCCATCAACCCAAACAAAATCAAAACCCTTGAACTTTATAACTAGCCTAATACCTTTCCAAAACAAAGCTAAATTTTACAGAGAGAGCCCTCTCTTAGTACAGATTGGCTAGATTATGTACTTAAAGGTTGGTTTGTGGTTACCTCGGACCCCTTTCCTCTTCCAACAACTTCAAGGAAAATTTGAGTGATAACACAGTGGCGACCATACTGGGGATCTGAATAATTCATTTGTTACTTTTGTTTATTTTATAAACTACAGACGGAGCCTAAAAATCAGCCAGGTAGCCTTTGAACTGCTTTTTCTTTGCAATTGCATAGTAAATAAACGCTGCTTCAATCTATCTCCGGTATAGTTTATGAACTGAACTTTAGTTTTAAACATTCAATCAGTTTCTCTAGTCCAATAAATCTTTGAGAAAATTTTAAACCAAAATCTTAAATTTCTTGAAGAGTTTTTCGAAGTTGTATTTTTCATTTCATTTAAAACAAAAAACCAAAAATAGAATCATCCAGAAAACTGGCTTCGGAAAGGACTCATTACACCAGGTCTAATCTTGATCCAAACCCACCACCGGTGTTTGAAAATCCGAATCTGATTCCCAGAATTATTAGAAGACAAGGGAGTCAAGAAAGCTCTGGGAGTTCTCAACCTCTTATTAGATCAAACTCATGTCCTGTGAAGTTTGTTTATCTTGAAGACAAACCATTTGATGAACATTTTTAAACTTCTCTATTTGTGAATTTTTCTGAATCTGAGTTGTCCAATTTAGTTCCTGATCCATTATTTCTTGAAGATTTACAATTTGAATTTGTCACTTCACATCTTGATAAACATTTACATAATTCCATTCAATCTGAGCTGACCTTTGAAGAAACTTCAAATACTTCTGTGATTACTTCTGCCTCTCAAATTTCATCAACTTTTCCCCAAACTTCTCAGTCTCAAGTTACCCCTTCTACTCCTCCACCCACTACTTCTAGATCAACTTCACCTGTTATTCCAACACTATCTCTTCCAATGGCAAACAGATATGCTCCTTTAAGGTTGCCAGTCAACCCTGCGGCTATGCCCCAAGATTACCAAAGCCAAATCACCCCTTTTTATGGTTCTGGTACTTACACTGCCCAACAGCATACCAAAAGGATGACCGATTACTTGAAATTTATGAAATAGACGCTGATGATGTTAGAATGAGGATATTTGTCCAGAGTCTTACTGGAGAAGTCAGGACTTGGTTTAGAGCTCTTCCTCCAAACAGTGTTGCTGACTTGCCAGCCCTTTATAGAATGTTTTTAAATAGATGGGAGAAGAAGAAAGACCCTCTTCAAATCCTATCAGACTTTGGAAGCATAAGAAGAGGACCTAAAGAAATAGTACAAGATTACATCACTAGGTTTAATGAGGCTTACAATGCTGTTCCCCAAAATCTTAGACCTCCCCCAGATTCTGTGTTAATTAAATTCCCTGATGGATTTGATTATGACATGGCATATCAACTTAGGGAAAGAGCCCCTCAAACCTTAGAAGAAATGCAAAGCATAGCTGTTAGTGTTGAAGCTAACTTGATAGAAAAATGAGCCAGAGCTAGAGCTGAAAAGAGAATGCCTTTAAATGAAGAACCTTCGGCTTTTGAAAAGAAGTTGGATGCAATCATTAAGGGTATGGAGAGACTAGGAGATAGAGTAGAGACGATTGAAAGAAGATCTCCTGGAGATAGTCAACCTAGTAATGCTGTTAGGAATCCAAACTTTAGAAGAAATCAAAACCAAAATACTGGAAAAAATGTTCCTGACCAAAACATCAGGCCACCATTCCAGGAATATTTTATTGAAGGTTCATCTTCTGAAGAACCAACTGAAGATGTGGAAATAAATAACTTCACTCAACGAAAGAACGAACCAGAAGTTTTCTTATCACAAGATGATCAAGAAGATCACATTCTTGAAACATTTCAAACTCATTCAGGAGAGTCATTTGATTTTAAAGAAGGATTTGATACTACAATTTACGAAGTTCATAAACAATACAATTTGAGAAGCAGAAGGATTGATGTCCCAGAGACTAGCAAACAGAAAGCTGTGAAACAAAACTTTAAAGGCAAAATTAACACTTCCCCTGTACAAATTCTTTCTAGAGCAAATCCTAATCCTGCTAACCCAATAATTGAAGATGTGTTTGATAGTCAACTGAAAAACAAACAACTTTCCAATACTTTTCCTCCCAGAGGAAATGTAGAAGAGCTTGCAGAAGTTGATTCAGAAACAACTTCAACTCATAACCCCCCTCCCGAAAAGGAGAAAAACAATGAAAACATAGAAAATAGAGAAAATCCAACTGTTCGCAATACAAGAACTCAAACAGAAAAATATTTCAATCTCAAAGCTGAAGTAGGCAAACTAAAGATAGTTATTCCATTGTCAGAACTAGCTAGACATGATGTCTACAGGAACCAAATCAACAGATCACTTAATATTACTGGAATTGATGATTCAGTAAATATTTTTGACGACCGCCCTAAATTATTATTTGGCCCTGAAGTAAATGGAAAACCAGGAAATGGAGGAACTCCTCCTTTCTATGTGAGTTTGAATGTACATGAAAAAATACTTCATAACACCATGGTTGATTCTGGGGCATCTCATAATTTAATGCCCAAAGCTGTAATGGAAAAATTGAACCTAGACATCACCCGACCCTACAAAGACCTGTTTTCTTTTGATTCAAGTCAGGTGAGATGTTTAGGATTGATTAAAGATTTGTGTGTTACTTTGGTTCAATATCCTACAAAATCTATTCTGATGGATATAGTAGTAGCAAATATTCCTCCCAAATATGGTATGTTATTGTCCAGATCCTGGGGTGCCAAACTTGGAGGATCTCTTCAATTGGATATGTCATATGCTACTATTTCAGTATTTGGTCAACCTAAAAGACTATACAGAGAAACCTTGATGAAATATGCAGTCAGTAGTCATGAGAAGCCTGAACACTTCCCCATCTACTCAGTACATTCTGATATGGATTCTTTCATTATTTATAATGTTGAATTTGACCTTCCTACTGAATTAGAAGTGCCAGTAACATAACCAAAAGAAATTGCAAATAAAAAATAAGGTGTTCAAATCGAAGAAATTTCTGAAGACAATAAAACATCAGATACCCAAGAAAAAACAGAAGAAAGTAAAGAGTCAGATCTCACTATTAAGAAAGTTCCTGAATATCCTGATACTAATTATGAACATGAAATTCTGTGGCATTTAGAATTTTATGGTTCAGTCAATAAGTTAGGAGAAGGAGATGGAATTTGGATACATAATCTTGAGAACGATCATGCTGAAGGTCATGCTTATAGACTAAACTTTAAATGCACTAATAATATGGCAGAGTATGAAGCTCTTTTGTTAGGGCTTAAACTTGTCAAAAGATTAGGAGCAATTAGAGTATCTGTAATAGGAGACTCTGATTTGATTATTCAACAGATCAACGGTGAATGTTCGACAAAAGATCCCAGATTGAGAGAATATAGAGGAACAGTTGTAGAAATTCTCAATACTTTTATGCAAGCTCAGCGTGCCAAAATCCCTAGAAAACAAAATTTGCATGCTCATAGTCTTGCAATGTTTGCCAGTACTTGTAAATTACCTTTTGAACCTAATCATCAGTTCACAGCTGAGATTAGACATAGACCAGTTATACCAGACAATTTCAAGAATTGGCAAGTATTTGCAAGTAATGAGCAGATTAACAACTTTTTGACATTAGAGAATGAATTTTATAACAGTAGCATAGATGAAGACATAGTCATTGAATCTGATCAAATAAATGAACAAGAAACAGATATTTCAGAAGAGAATGCAATTCAACTTCTGCATCCAACAAAGTTCACTAAAAAAGACATGCAAAACCTTGAACAAATGGAAGTTGATGAAATTATAGAAGATGAATCTGAAATCATTAACTTGAAGGACAATCATTTACCTAAGGGATTAACTCCTTTAGAAGATCTTTTCGACTCAAATGATATTCCAAAGAAACCCAAAATGGAACCAGTGAAAGAAGATATTGAAGAACATAATTTAGGAACTGAAGAGAATCCTAAAATGGTTAAGTTATCCAAATCTCTTCCTCCTGATCAGAAACAAAAATATATTGAACTTTTGAGAGAATTCCAGGATGTTTTTGCCTAGAGTTATGAAGATCTGAAATCATATGATACCTCCATAATTCAACATACTATACCTTTGAAACCAGATCAGAAACCATTTAAACAGAAACTTCAAAGAATTAATCCTGTATTACTACCTTCAATTGAAAAGGAAATTAAACGAATGTATGAAGCAGGAATAATCACTCCCATCAGGTTTTCAGAATGGGTTTCTAATTTGGTACCAACAAGGAAGAAAACAGGAGAGATTAGACTATGTGTTGATTTGAGGAATTTAAATAAAGTTTTTTTGAAGGATAACTATCCTTTGCCTAAAATGGACCACATCTTACAAAGGGTAGTAGGTGTTTCAAGGATTTCTCTTCTAGATGGATTCTCAGGATACAACTAGATTCTGGTTCATCCTGATGATCAAGACAAAACATCTTTTACAACACCATGGGGTACTTTCAAATACGTTAAGATGCCATTTGGACTCAAAAATGTAGGAGAAACCTTCCAAAGGGCAATGGACATTGCATTTTCCAAGGAAATTCATGATTTTCTGGTTATATATCTGGATGATTTAACTGTTTTTTCTAAAATAGATCAACAACATTTGGACCATCTCAGACAAGTGTTCATAAAATGCAGAAAGTATGGTATTTCTTTAAATCCGAAAAAGTCATTATTTGGTCTTGAAGAAGGTAAGCTCCTAGGCCATATCATTTCAAAAGATGGCATTAGAATTGATCCTGAAAGAATACAAGTCATATTGCAGATACCTCATCCCAGGAATATTAAAGAACTTCAACCTTTCATAGGAAAGATCAATTTTTTGAGAAGATTTATTTCTAGCTTAGCTGAATTACTTAGATTGCTTACTAACATGTTAAGAAAGGATTCAAGTATTAAATGGACAGTAGAAGCCAAGCAATCATTTGAAGAAATTAAATTGGCTTTGACCAGAACACCAGTTCTTACCATTCCAAAATTTGATAGAGATTTCATAATTTTTTCATTTGCTTCAGAACATACTGTGGCTGCTGTTTTATTACAAAATGATGATCAAGGATGTGAAAAACCTATAGCCTTTTTTAGTAAAGCACTAAGAGATGCATCTTTAAATACAACATCATGGAAAAACAAGCTTTTGCACTTGTAAAAGCCATTAAAGATTTTAGAATCTATATATTGTATTCTCATGTGATAGCATATGCACCTAACGTTGTTGTCAAAGACATCTTAACTCAAGATGGAATTGAAGGCAAAAGAGGTAAGTGGATTGCTACCATATTGGAATATGATATTGAAATAAAACCTACAAAGCTTATAAAAGGGCAGTGACTGGCTCAACTCATGACAAAAACCAATTGCTAAGCCCTAGATATTAATCAACTGGATGACTAATAGGAGATGGCGACTCCACAAATCAGTCAAGCCTTCTTAGATTCACCTTGGTATGCTGATATAATTTATGTATTGTTAAACCTGCAAGCTCCTCCAGGGTTATCCAGAACAAAGCAAAGGTTTTTAAAAATGAAATCTTCAAAATTCTGTATTTTAGATAAAGTTCTCTTTTGGAAAAATCATGAAGGTATTCTATTAAATTGTTTATTAAAAGATGAAGCTGACAAGGCTCTCAATGAATTTCATGCAGGAGATTGTGGTGGACACCTTTATTGGAAATCAACTGCAGATAAGATCCTAAGGGCTGGATTTTATTGGCCAACCTTGTTCTCTGATGTAAAGAAATTTGTCACTGCTTGCCATAAATGTCAAATTTTTGAAGGCAAGAGAAAACTGTTACCCTTACCCTTGAAACCAATTTCTACTGAAAAACCTTTTCAATAATGGGGCTTGGATTTTATTGGAGAAATTCATCCTCCTTCTTCTGGCCAACACAAATGGATCCTCACTGCCACAGATTATTTTACTAAATGGATTGAAGCAATTCCTTCCAGACAAGCCAATGATACTGTTATGATAGGATTCCTAGAAAATAATATATTATCAAGGTTTGGTTGTCCTGAGAAAATCATAACTGATAATGCTACTGCTTTCAAATCTAAGAAAATGATAAGTTTCTGTAATAAATATCATATCATTTTATGCCATTCCACAGCCTATTACCCTCAGGGTAATGGACTGGCTGAATCTTCCAATAAGAGCCTTATTAATATTATCAAAAAATTATTGGAAGACAAAAAGAAAAATTGGCATAAGAAACTTACAAATGCATTATGGGCATATAGAATTACTACCAAAAAACCCATTGGAACTAGTCCTTATGAGTTAGTTTATGGTATTGATGCTGTTTTTTCTTCATCTTTGGGAGTTCCTGTAATGAAATTACTTCAGGAAGATCAGGTTGAACCCAATGATATTCAAAGAAGAATAAATCAGACTATCAATTTGTAGCAGACTAGAGAAGAAGTTTATCAAAGATCCCAAGTATTGAAGGAAAAACTAAAGAAGATATTTGATAAAAGGACTAAGGCAGAAGATTTTCAACTGGGAAACAAAGTCTTATGGTGGGATTCTAGAACAGAAGATAAGGGAAAACATGGGAAGTTTGACTTTCTGTGGAAAGGACCTTATATTATTCATGCTTTGCAGGGAAACAACACATATTTCTTCAAGAATTTGGATGGTATAGAAACTGAGGAAGGGTCAGTCAATGGTTGAATGTTAAAACACTACTTTGATCCTATTTACTAGGATATTCTGATTTTTTAACATGTACATATTATATCCTTTGTAATGCATGAATTTTGAGTGGATAGTAACCTACTGGAGTTGAAGCCCGAAGAGAAGGCCCTAAGCTTCAGAAGTTTTACTGTCATACATATAATAAAGCAACAAGCAGAAGAAGATTCCATGGTTCAATCAAAATCATTCTGAGGGCAACTAATCTGCTGTTCTTGACTTTTCACCAGGAAAAAGCCATCCCCAAGTGGAGGCAGTGTTAGACTCCTATACCAATAGGTGTCATATTTCATGATTGACTTGATGGGCTATGTAATATGTTCATACCTTTCCTTGTTGTAAAGGTTTTCCATATTATCAAAAAAATCAAAAAATTTAAAAAATGTAAAGAGGGTATACCATAAAAGAAAAATTAAAGGGTGAAAAGAATAAAAATGGCCAAAAAAAAAAAAAAAAATGAAAGAAAATGAACCCCACCAAAAGAAAGGCCAATGAAAGTGTGCAAGTCTAAATGCCACTACTTTTTACTCTGATGTAATAAAAAAATTGTGTGCAACTTGTATCTTATGCCACAATTTATGAACAGTCAAACAATTTAAGCTTGGCTAGTTCATCTTTCAATTTTATGTTTTAGAGATAGAGAATAAAATCTGACCAAACTGTTTAATCTTGGCAGATAAGTAGATAGGTAGAGTAAATAAAAGGAGCTCAACAGTTTAATATGAGCCCTTGGATGTAATAAGGTTAGAATTAGATAGATTTCCATATGTAAAAGAAAAAGTTTGAAAATGGTTTGCCAGTCTAAGTGCACCCTAATAAAGAAGAAAAAATGGTAGAGTAAAGTAGGTAGGGTAGGTAGATGTTGTTGCAGAATTACATGTGATGGATAATGGCTCTAGATGTGTTAAATCTTTTACTTTCATCACAAGTGCAAAGGCAGACAATATACTGGAAGAATTTCAAGTAAGGCAAAGTCAAATTATTAACTTCCCTTCTCATTTTTCCCTAAAAACTTCACTAATTTCCCCTAAGTACTAAGGTATTTGAAAATTAGAGGGGCTCAAGGCATTTCCTTTACTTTTGGAGGGACCGGACCCTCGGCCCAATAATTGGAAAAGCCTAAGTACTTAAAATCATTCATCATAACATTCATTCACCTTCTAAGAAATATTTTCCTAAGTAAAATCCCATTTTACTTAGGAAAATCATGCAATATTTCATGAAAAAACCCTATTTCATAAAAGCATAAGTTAAATACATTAACCTAATGCTTTACACTTAGCGCTTCATTTCATTTTCCATATTAATTTCTAATTTATTATTTAAATCCCTATAAGAATGACCTTCTCCTATTATATATAACTCATTTTTATAAAATACCCAAAAAACCCATTTATTATAATTTTAGTCAAAGTATTTAAATCCCCACATGTTTAAATAAAACACCTTCATTATACTCCCTTTGGCTAAAATATATCTTTATATTATTCCCGCCCCCAATGGTAAATAAATCGCTTTGATTTAATTACTATATAATAAAAATATTCGAAAATCTTTTAAACATATTTTATATGTGTTTAAAACAAAAAATAACCCAAAGTTTCATTTAAACTAAACTTCAAAAGAAATAACCCCATCTCCTTGTATATTTTCCCCTTGCTCGACACCCTAACTTGAGTTAAAATCTCGATATATATCCCATACTCCAACTCTTAACTCCGGTGAAAATCCTTTTGAAACCTTCCCGATCCTTTTTCCGCTTTTTAAAAAGAAATTAATTAATCCTCACGATTAATTAATAACCTAACTCCGCCAATCAAATTCCCCCCGATGAGATTAATTAACGTTTGATTGCGTCGGGCCCTCCATATTAAATCCCCGTCGTCTCCTGTCCGTTAACGTTGATCACCCGTCCAAAATCTACGGTTATTATCAATATCGCTAGCCATCCTCATCCGAATGATAACGCGCGATGGCCAAGTGGTTTTCTGAACAGTGTCGCGCCATGCGTCTTTCATCGTATGGAATCACTCACCCTCCGCTGAAAAACCACCTTTCCCAAAAAGCGGTGCGATGGAAACCACTTACCGATTACCTCCCGTGACGAAACCACCGTACTTGTTGACGTCATCCATTAAAATAATAAAAAATCTGCCAACCTTTGACTTTGTGAATAAAACAAAGAACCCGCGTCATTTTCATTATTTCATGCAATATCCGATCTCCCATGCAAAAATTCAAAAATCAAGCTGTTGAAGTCTGCAGGCCATTACCTGCTTTGAAGTGAATTGCGGTAAAGCATCCAATTCGTCTGCCATAGCCGGCTGTTTAACCACTTGTTCATTTCGCAAAAATAGGTTCGGATACCGAGGTATTGGTCCTTCTTACGCTAGGGACTTTCGAGAAAAATGTACGAAGTGGTCCGTAGCTCTGATGGGAATCTAAAGAAGGAAAAGAAAGGAGCACGACATACAGTATTTGAAAAATTCTGTGTGAGCAACTTGAGACTTCTAAAGAGCAGGGTCAAATACAGATGATTCCTTCTGTTAGATCCAATGAGCCGGGAATTTCAATCTTACAAACTCCTCTTAATGTTGAAAAAGGAAAGAAAAGAGATGTTGAAGCTGCTACCCCTGTTGGTGAATATTCAGAACAACATGATTTTAAAAGACAAAAATTAAATCCTCTCCCAGAAGTTGAAATTGTTCAAGATATCATTGATAGCGAAGGGAGAGAAGATAGTCAGCAAACATGTTCAGTCAGTGGGACATCCACTACTCTTCAAAGAAAAAAACTACAAAAGCAGCCAAGTGCAGAAGTGTCTTCTTTCAAACCACCAGTAAAAGATGTTGGAGATATCAAAAGAACATTCATTAATATAAAAGCCAGAAATTATCCACTGAGAATTCAAGTGTACAATCAATATTTGAAAATGGCTCCAAAGAATCAAGAAAGATTGATGTCAGCTTATAACATTCAGCAGGACAAAATGGTAATGAGCCACTTCAAACCTAAGGTGTAGCAACCCCAAACAGCTGCTGATTATATCAGGACTAATTTTGAAGTTCTGGCAAAGGATATCCATCCTTTGGATCAAATTGAGTTACATAAGCAAACAGGTGAAATGATCTATTCCACATTGACTGACAAAGCAATGATGACTCAGAAATTGCAGGATTCTTTAGAGAATACAAATGCACAACTACAGATTGAAAAAGCCTCATCTCAGGCTAAAGATAAAAGAATTAAAACTTTGGAGGAAATAATAATTAGTTTGGGTCATAATCCCAAAGATGTAAAGGGCATAAAAGCATTGATACAGAAAAAAAGATGATGACATTGCAGCTTTAAGAAAGCAGTTGAAATTGCCAGCCTCAAGACATCCACAAACTGAAAATATGATAAAGAAAAATTCTGAAAAAGAAATGATGGACTTGCTTTTGAAAATGAATGAGTGACTAAATGAAACAGAAAAAGAGCTTAAGCAAGCATTGAAAGACAAGCAGTCTACTATTCCACCATCTACAACAGAGGCAATTACAGGTACAGGTACATCCACAACAGGTCAGCCAACAGAGCTATCACAGGTAAATACGTCCAATTTGAGTTCTGAATAATTAATAAAGTCAATGAATGATTTTAAACTTCAAGTAACAGAACTCCAGCACACAAAGTTACAGCTTACTAATTTGGAACAAAGATATGATCTCTCAAAAATGACTGTTGCTGATAAAACAAGAGAGGTCAAAAGATTAGAAAAAATGGTTAAAGCATTGGAAAAGGATCTGACATTAGAGAAACCTTTAAAGGAAATAAATGAAATTCTTTGTGACAATATTATCCAATCAATAAAGGATGTCTGGTCTTCAATTTAGATAATGTATGAGCAGAATGATTTAGTCAGGTTGGCTATAGAAGAGGTTCAAAATACAAGAGAAGAATTGGGAAATAGGCCTGAGGAAGCCTATCGGCTCATACAATTTCTAAACACCCAAACCAGATATCAACTTGTAGAACTTGGCATTCAGGACAGGACTGGAACAATTTTGGAAATAAAAAGAGTTTTTACTAAAAGAACTCTTATGCAAAATCTAGAACGAAGGTGCTTAGACATGTAAGAAGAAATCATTGCCTTCAGAGAAAGATTTGATATTTTTTTGAATAAAGGATTGCCTAGTCCTATAGTTTCAGAAGATAAACTAATGGACCTAGAAAGTTATGTTGAGAAATTGGACAAGCATGTTGACAATCAAGTCAGTTCCTCAACTAGTTCATCAGAAGCAGCATTGCCCACAGGAAAAAATCTTCATGATAGATTGGAAAATTTGTTTTATCTTGAGCAGGAAGTAAAAAATTTATTCCCAAATCAGCCTAATTTCTTAAGATATATTGAGGCTGATGAAAAATTAAGAAAACTTCAACGGACCAGAATACCAGAAGATAAATGGTGGGAAGATCTGTTGGAACTTTTGTAAAATTTATCCTTATATGAAATTTTGCCTATTTACTACAGTATAAAGGATAAAGGGATAAAAAAAAGGTCAAAGAGTATTGGTTCAGTCAAAGTGTATCAGTGAAAACAAAGAGTATCAGTGAAACAAGGCAGTCAGAACAGAATTACTGAGGATGACAACAACGAGCCAAACCATAGGGCCTGCCTCCAGCACATTCTCAAAAGAAGGAAACAACACAACATCAGTTACTTTTTATCTTATCTACGAGACCATCTGTCTCTATTTTTATTGTAACTTATTCATGAGTCACCCTAGATTATATCTCAATTTGTTATGAGATATTTTTGATAATTTTTGTATAAATAAGCCCTCAATTAGAGTATTGAGGGTGGATTCTCAGAATTTGATGTAACATTGACTATTTTGGAATAAAGAGCTTTTGGAGAAATTTTTCGTGGCAAAATTGGACAAGGAATTGATGCAGAAGACTTTTCTCAGGATTCTTGTGTCAAATGAAGGATCAATAAGTCATCTCTATCTCATGTTTTGAAGTTTTATATTTGTTTATTATATCACTTGTGTTTCATCTCTAAATAATTAACGAAAATGAATAAATCAGAAAGTACTTAAGTGTAATATGCTTTTAATCGTTATTATTCTAAATGTTTTCTTCTAAACTAGTTTAAACAGTGAATTCTTAATTGCTCATATTTTTCTAGTTTATAAATCTTTGGTTATTTAGTAAAGAATACTTAATTGCTCTTTATTGATAATCAATATATTTCTTTCTTTAGAATGTGTTGAAATATTCTTAATTGCCTTTCATCCGTTTGAATTCCATTCCATTCACTTTAGATCTATAATTGTTTCTTGTTTGATTACCTTACCCTGATAAACCATCTTTTGTTAAGAAACTTTATCCAGTTTAGCCAAATTTTTTGGAATCCATTAGTCCAATGGACTAAAACTACTTAATCTTATTCTTAGCTATAGAATTCCATCAACCCAACAAAATCAAAACCCCTAAACTTTACAACTAGCCTAAAATCTTCTAAAAAACAAAGTTAAATTTTACAGAGAGCCCATTCACAAAGGATCTGGTGGCTAAGTCGTATCTAAAAGTTGGTTTTGGTTACCTCGGACCCCTTTCCTCTTCTCTACAACTTCAAGTAAAATCTCAGTGATAACAGCTGATATGCTCACAAAGTTTACAAACTTCTTTTCCATGCCTCCCCGATATTCAACATCACAGTAGCAAGTTATTCTTAAGAGATAGATATCGTATTGCATGCATTTCCAAACACATTATTTATTAAGCATTTATAGATTCATGGGACGATATTGGCAGGAATTATTCAGGTTAATTGGGACAAATTTAATGTTGAGTACTAGTTACCACCCACATATAGATGAAAGACCAAGATATTCAACAAATGGCTAGTGGGATATCTAAGAAACTATGTGTCAGACCAACATAAAGCTTGGATAAAGTAGTTACACTTAGGAAAACATTGTTATAACACCACTTATCACATGTCAATTGGGATGAAACCCTTTAGATAATTTTATGGGTATGATGCACAAAATTTTTGGATCAACTGCTTGGAGACAACGAGGAACCTAAAGCTAAGGATTGGATTCAGGAGACCGAGGATGTATTGTGAATCCTCAAATAATTTGTAGATGGATCAAAACCAAAAAATTTTTTATGCAGAAAATTATCAGATGAAGCATAACTTTGAGGCAGAAGACTTGGTATACCTTCATCTACAACCCTACTAGAAATCATCACTTAAAATTAAAGGGGCAAATAAATTGAAGCCCAAATTCTATGGACCCTACATGATTTCGAAGCGTATAGGATGTTGAGTTTTCAATTGTAGTAGATACAAGTACAATGTTTTGGAAATACTGGTAATTACTTCAAATGATATAGATCTTCTTTTAACAATTCCAATTTATTATTAAGAATTTACACTTTAGAAATTCAACCATAAAACCATAAAGATAGTAGAGATCACAATGCACAAAGAGAGCACAAGGTATACCATGGGAAAACACACTTGGGTGAAAACCCAACAACCTACTTCTAGAGAAACACTTTATTTGAACAAGAGATATATATATATATATAATGTAACTAGTCAAATATGAGGTCAAACTGACCAACAAAGCTTAAATGGTAAAATTTGGTCCACAACCCTCAAGTCAAGCCTTCAAATTTCCTTGCAGCTTAGCCCTGCAACTCAACCCTACAAATTCAGCCCTGTAACTCGGCCCACCCAAAATTCACAAATGCAAGATCTAGAGAGAGAAATGTGAGCTAGAGAGAGAGAGATATTCATCCTTCCTTTCCTTCTTTTCCTTGGCTTGGATTCCCAAAAAATATTTGTTGTGTGAGGTCGAATGGTGTATTTATGGAGAAGGTCGAATGCTTTTATATAGTGTTCTACCTTTGTGATTGGGTATGTCTCTTCATTGTGACTGACTTGACTATTTTGGAGCCAAAAATTCAAAATTCAAATTTCAAAATTGTCTCTTTTAAATTTGACATGAAGAAAATGTGTTACAATAATTCTTTCAAGGGATAAATATTCAAAATGACATGAAGAAAATTCATTACAAATTATTTATACATTATAAGGGATAAAATATAAATTATGAAGACCAACCATAACTACAAAACTCAAAACTCCCTCTTAGCTAGGGAGGTATTCATAATGACTAGATAAATGTTCTTCTTGTGAAAAAAATTCTCTAAGAAAAGGTTATAACAAATTATCACCATAATCAAGTCACAATTGTGACACATGGAAATATAATAGCATTAAATCATTTACCATAATTTTAGTTAGCACTTCGGACTTATGGTATATCCTCACCATAATTCATATCAGTACTTTAGACACATGGTAAATCAACTGCATGAACTAATCCCATCATTTGAGTTAGTATTCAATACCTACGGTTTTTTGTCACAATAATTCGGGTTAGTACTTTAGACACATGGGATATCATTCAATATACAATTAGTTTCCATAATTCAGGTGTGTACCTAAAACATGTAATCTAGAATAGTCTTGGTTCACTATCATTCAGGTCAATGACACATGGTGAATCACCAAAGTTTAAACTCTAGCAACACAATTCACAACCCGATGCTAAATGAATATGATGCTCCAGGACCATTCTTCCTAATTTAGCTCATATATGACACACAAAGAGTGTTAGTCCTTTGTCAAGCCTTTTTCCCTAATTTGGGTCAATGTAATTAACACAGGGATAATATCCCTAATGCAGGTCACAGTAATTGACACTGTGAGAATGTTAGTCCACAATTCTATCTCAACAAAATTCCCTCTAAATGAGAAAGGTATTCTCCTTAATTCCAATATTTTCTTTGAAGTATACAAACTTCACTCGGGATAGAGGCTTTGTAAGAATATCAACAATCTTCTCATTAGTGGAGACATAATGAAGCTTCACTACTCCCTTTTACACCATGTCACAGATGAATTGATACTTGATCTTGATGTGCTTCAAACTGTCATGGAAATCTGGATTCTCTATAAACTTCACACATTTTTTATTATCAGATTATATCACAGTCAACTCAAGCACATGATGAAATAGTCCCATGAGTAACTTTTGGAGCCATACTTCTTCACAACTCACTAAGTGCGTTGTAATATATTCTTCCTTTGAAGTATTGAGTTTGACATATGTCATTGTCCTGCTCATACATGGAATCATAATGGATCCCAAACCTAAGTGACCTTTGAAGGTTCTCTTCTTGTCTTCAACACCCCCTGCCCAATCTGCATCTGTATATCCCTGTAGTTGTATGTCACTTTTTGAGACAAATCTCAAGCCAAATTCAATTGTACCATGAAAATATCTTAATATGTGATTTATTTCTATCCAATGATAATGTCTTGGTTCCACCTAGAACTAGCTCAACGTGTTCAGTGCAAAGAAAATCTCCAGTCTATTATTAACCAAAAAAATCAATGAGCCAATCATCTTCTAATACGTGGATGGATCTACCAAATAAAACTTATTTTCTCTCAACATTCTCAGATTTCTAACCATGGGAGTTGGCATCGACTTACAGTCCACCATTCCAAAATTCTGTAAGATCTCAATGATATATTTTCCTTCACCAAGAAATATTTTTTCAAGCCTCTATGATACTTATATCCCCAAATAATAGTGCATCAAACCAACATATTTCATATCAATTTCATAGGAAAATTACCTCTTACATCGATTAATAAGATGCTCCATACCTTTCAAAAATGATTCATCAACATACAATAATAAAATCATAGTTTCATTATTTTCGACCTTGAAGTACAAGTTTGGATCAACATCACTTTTGGAGAAACCAAGTCTTCTCAATTCATGTACAACAGGCTCTTCATGCTTGCTTAAGCCCATTCAAGTATTTCTTCAACTTGTAAACGTGAGACTCTCTACCATGGACCTCAAAACCTTAAGGTTGCTTTATGTAGACTTCTTCTTCAATTACGCCATTAAGAAAATAAATATTTACATCCATTTGATGTAAATTCAAATCCATATAAGAAGGAATACTAAAATAATAGTTCTAATGGTAGTGTACCTAGTAACTGGACTAAAAGTCACATCATAATCTTTCCCTCTTTCTAGGAGAGCCCTCTAGGCACAAATCTCACCTTGTATTTTTCAATACTGCTATCTACTACATACTTGATATTGTATACCCATTTAGAGGACACTTTGAACTTTCCTTCAGGTCTAGGCACAATCTTCCAAAAATCATTCTTCATGATCGATTAGTATTCTTCCAACATCACATCCTTTTGCACTTGTTGGCTAGATGCTTGTTGAGTCTTAAATTTTTTTTCCATATTCATACATATTTCCATTATGTCATAACCATTCAGCTCTCATTTCATAACTATCTGACCTAAACCCTACATCAAGTAACCGTTTTCATAAATATATGGGTTAGGATCCTTGTTTTCCAAAGTTATTTATTTTATGTATTTAAAGTGAATTTATGATTAAAAACTAGAAAATTAACATGGTTTCATATATCTATATATGTGTTATGAGTTTTGTGACATGTGTAGGCATATTTTGGAGATTCTAGAAGGGTACTACTTGGCCTCCTAAAGCCAAATTCCAATTTGAATGGAGAAGATCATAGGATCAGAGGATATGTGTCTCATTTCCTATTTGTATTGTAACTCTAAGAAGACATGTTCCTTATCACTTCCTATTTGGATTGTAACTCTGGAGATATAGGGAGAGATTCATGGGCTCTCATTGATGAGATAACTTCTCATCTTCTTGTATAAATAGGGGAAGATTTCTCCTATCAATCATCTGTAAAATGGAGTTATTCTCAAGCTTTGAATAGAGAATTAAATTGTGGCACCTTACTCATGAATGTTCTTTCACTTTGACTTGGTTTTGCTTACACATGGAGCATCTCGATTTACCATATCTCATACTTTTGGACTAGCTACCTAAAATATGTGAGATTTACTTTCTTTTATAGATTAAAATTTATTTTCTTTCTTAGTATTTGTTTTAGAATGACTATGTAATCTTTGCTTTCCTAGAACATCTCAAGAAAGTAGATTTTTTAATTTTCCAATTGGATTATGTTTGAGGCGTTAGAGCTCACATTTTTTTAGTTCTTTACATGTTTTTACACCGTTTTCTTAGATTAGATCCTCAATTATGTGTATAATTGAATGCTTCGAAAGATCATGTTAAGACGGTGACTTTGTCATACCTCCAAATTGCATGCTCAAGTATTTAACCTATGCAATAATTGAGTTTTCCTTTTCATGTTTTGTTATTTACTTTCCTATATCAATTCTTCAGTAATTGTATAATTGAGTGTTCCTAAAGATCATGCCAAGAAGGTGACTTGTCATACTTCACAATTGGGTGCTCGAATGTCTAACGTATGCAATCATTGAGTTTTTCTTTTACATGCTTTTACATTGTTTTCTAGATTTAGATCCTTAGTCAATTCTATAATTGGGTGTTCCTAAAGATCAGACCAAGAAGGTGACTTGTCATACTTCACAATTGGGAGCTCGAATGTCTAACCTATACAATTATTGAGTTTTCCCTCTGCATTCTTTAATTTTTTTCCTAGATTTAAAGACTAAAGTATAATCGGTTGCTTGTACATCATCTCAATAGGGTGATTCTATCATACTTCCATATTGGATGCTGGAGTGATTGAACGTACCTTAGTTGTTTTTCTTTACATGCTTTGAAATGCTTTCTTAGATTGAGATTTCAATTCCTACAAGTGTGATTGCACATGCTATATTTTCTCTTGAATTTTTTTTTCTTTCTTTTCATTACTTGATTTCATAGGTTAGTTGAATTTCATTTTCATTATTTGATTTCATAGATTAGATGAATTGGTTTTTGTTATTTTGTATTTAGATTGATCTAAAATGAAAGACAATTTCTAGCACATACAATGCACACATGCTTCACAAGTTTAGGAAACCCCTGGGTTGACAAATTAAATGACAGGAAATTATTTTGTCCCAACATTTTGGCACTGTTGCCGAGGAAGTGTGCATAGGAACTAGCTTTCAGTCTAGAGTGTCTTTTATTTTTATTTTTTTTAGTTTTTACAAACCATTTATGGACAAAGGGTTTAGAATGAAACCCAAAGACTACATTGAGGAATGGTATCAAAAAGCGATTGCGCCACACCATTCATCTATTCTTCAAGAGATCCTTGCGACAAATCGAAAGATCAAGACGATTTTTCATATCCTTACAAAAAATCAGGTACATTTCATAAATTTGGATACAAATATTTTAAATATTATAATCCGTAAATGGCTTCATTGGAAGCATTCATATTCTTAAAAAAAAAAACAAAAGATAGTTTTTTAGATAGATAGGAAAAATAAAAATAAAACCAAGCTTGGCTAGAATTTTAGAATTTTTAATTTTGTTAAAAAAAAATAGTTTCTATAATTTTAAGGATAAATTTGATGTTTTGTGGTGCAGTAAGAATCACCGATTTACTAACCCTTGGCAGGAAATATTTGCAATAAAACAAATGATTGAGAACAAGGAGCACAAGCGAAGATCATGAGCGATAATTTAAGGTATGAGATTGATCATTTTCATTTTATTTTTGCAAAATTTACAGAGGAATCGATTGATAAAATCTTGACTATGTTAATAAAATAAAATTTTGAAGTATGCTCTCCTCCTACACTTTGTGTCTCCTCCTACACTTTGTGTGATGTGGAGGATCAAAAAATTACATAAAATAAAAAAAAACTCACAGAGCATTAAAATGGAAATGCGTAATTACTTAAAAGGTCAATTTTGAAACACGTTTTCTGATCAACTGAGGGCGTATCTGGAAAAACCGAGACATGGGTTTTTTCTCACATCGGGGTGAATTAAGTAACCCATAAATGGTTTCCTCAATTTCACAAGAGTTTGGGAGAAATTCGTGGTTCTTTGGAGCCTTAATTTTTAGACTACGTGAGGAAAAACGGATTTTCATTGCACAAAGAGTTGTGGCCATGATGGAAGAAGAAAATTCGATTTTTTTTTATCTACAAGAGGTAGATCCTCCACGACAAAGCCATGAAGTCTCACACAAGCCTTCAAGGAAGCATCTCCATGCCATTTTGTGTTCTGAAAAAAAAAACTACAAAGTTAGATTCTCTCATACTTCTTATTTCACAGTAACCGATAAAGAAATCATGAACAATTTCATAACTTTTATAGTATAAAAATTGGTTATGAGATCCACTATTTGGGAAATAAGGATGAATTCAAAAGATATGAGAAATTATTTGGCAAATATTTTGGAATCTCATTTTCCTAAAAATATTGGATTTAGAGGGAAAAAAGGATGAGTTCAAAAGATATGAAAAATTATTTGGCAAATATTTCGGAATCATATTTTCCTAAAAATCTTGGATTTAATTTGACCACTTGTCAAATTTTGTATTTTTTAATAATAACTAAATGAACAAAATTCCATTAAATTCATAAATATTGTGTGTGATCTATTGGTAAGTCATTCAAATTGCATAATATAGGTCATGAGTTCAAATCTTGTGGAGATTGGAATTTGTTAATTCACATAAAATTTTGACACGGTATCAACAACAACAACAACAAAATTCATGATTGAAGTAAATAGAAAAATTGTTTTGATGGTTTGTTTAAAAACACAAGATCTACACAATGAGAAAGCTATCATTAGAGTTTGAAAGAGTAAAAAAGGGAAGAAATTGTTGAAAAGACACAACAGGTAACTTGAGGCATTAGTTTCGACATAGGTATAAATTCTTTTGGTTTTTCTTTGTGAAATTGTTTTATTAGTACCAATTCTCAATTTTTTTTGTGTATATGTCATAACCAGAGAGATTGATCACCCCTCTCTTTTGATAATTGTACATTCCATTGCAGAAGAAGTACTATTTTTTTTGCAGGTTCCAGGAGGAAGGACAAATGACTACAAGTGAACAGTGTCTCTCTCAGAGACCACATTTCTTTTACAAGAAGATGATTAGTAACAAAACATTAATGCATGAGCACATGCTAATGCAGATCAGATATAACACTTATTTCAGATGCCATCATCTCCATTACATATATGTACTTAAAAAAAAACATTCACCTCATTTCCCTTTACGTTCATTATTGCATTTCTAATTAGTCGTATCCTCATCTCATTTTCCTTCACTGTTCATTTTTTTTCACAATCATTATATTTTCCTACCCTGCTTTCACTAACTTGTAACACAACAATAAAACCATTCAGCTCCTCTACAAATCTGATTCATTCCATTTCTATTTCCATTTTGTCAAATAAACCTTGATCCACTGCAAAAAAAATTCATCCATAGTCCTTCAAAAATTGTTCTTTCATGCTCGCGTTAAGTGATGGAGGATTCCTTAAGGCCTCCCTTCTAACAAGTCTTGGCATATTGACATTAGCACATTATCTAGGGCCAAGACTAGAGCCCTCATTAGTACCTTGAGGCTTGTATGCATTAATGACAAGTTCTCTCGCTGACAATCATGGGAATACATCAATGTCCCTTGATCGTCAGATCTTGCAAGTGGCTCAACATCAGTTCATCTATTCGCACTTCGCAAGGTGTACTTAGGTACCTTGGCTCTCACTGAAATTAATGGTGAGTCTGCCTCGCATTGGTTAATGACATTCATCAATGGTCGGTAATCCAATGACTTATGTTCATGCTCGACATCAACACATTTATTCGCATGACTAGAATTGTACCATCTTATTTTGTAACGATTAAAGACTACATCATTTCAGCAATTTGCAGCAGGAATCAATTTGTATCAGCAGCAATAAAGATCCCAATCTTGTCATCAGCACAAAGAGAACAAAGAAGTAGATTGAATTCATTTGTTTTACATACTTCATGATCCAATAGCATCAACAACCACACTCTTTAGTATACACAACTCATCCACATTTAAGGTAAGTGAAGGTATGTGGTTTTCTAATTTTTAGTCATATAATTCCTTAGAATGCTAAAATTGTAACTTTGGAAAAATTCCTCACTCCCTTTATTCACATTGTCATATATTTAGTTGTGGGGAAGGGACATCATTTCGTATTCACATGTCATACACTATCACACATTTCATTTCATTCCAACCCGCATATACTTCCCAACCATTATTGTTGTAGTATGATTCCAAAAGATTATATGCTTTGCAAATTATTAGTTCATTGATGAGTTATTATAGTATCTGATTCTAAATGTTTTCATGAAATTTGATGCAACAAATAAAATAAAGCATTGTTACACAAGAACCATTGTTCAGAAATTGGTTGTCACACAAGAACCAACCACAAAAAAAATTTTTTGCAATCAAATGTATTATACTTTTCCAAAAGAAAATATCATGAAGCAAAGTTTGGAAAGAATCTATACAAGACAAAACACATAAAAGATCAACTCATGGACAAATGAATCAATACAATAGTTGCATGAGGACATGCAACAACTTCAGTTGGGGGGTATGTTGAGTCTCAAAATTGTTTTCCATATTCATACATATTTCCATTATGTCATAACCATTTAGCTCTCATTTCATAACTATCTGACCTAAAACCCTACATCAAGTAACCATTTTCATAAATATATGGGTTAGGATCCTTGTCTTCCAAAGTTATTTATTGTATGTATTTAAAGTGAATTTATGATTAAAAACTAGAAAATTAGCATGGTTTCATATATCTATATATGTGTTATGAGTTTTTTGACATGTGCAGGCCTATTTTGGAGATTTTAGAAGCCTCTTACTTGGCCTCCCAAGATCAAATTCGAATTTCAACTCAAGAGGTGGACCATATTCCAAGGAGAAAGATCATGGAGATCTTGATGTGTCATAGGATTTGTATCTATAATTTAGGGATAAGTTGAGACAAGTATGGATCTAGTAGATATTTAAGGGATCTACATTTATTGAGTATATATCCCTAATTTTTATATAAATAGGTGAAGCTTTCTCTTATCATGTTATGTGTAAAATTGGAGTTATGCCCAAGCTTTGAATAAAGAATTATATTGTGGCACCTTACTCATGAATGTCCTTTCATTTTGACTTGGTTTTGCTTACATATGGATCATCTCGATTTACCATCTCTCATAATTTTGGATCGGCCATCTACAATGTGTAAGATTTATTTTCTTTCATAGATTAATATTTATTTTCTTTCTTAATATTAGTTTTAGAATGAATGTGTAATCTTTTCTTTCCTAGAACATCTCAAGAAAGTAGATTCTTCTATTTTCCAATTGGATTATGTTTAATGCCTTAGAGTTCATAGTTTTTTAGTTTCTTTACATGTTTTTACATTGTTTTCTTAGATTAGATCCTCAATTATGTGTATAATTGAATGCTCCTAAAGATCATGTCAAGAGGGTGACTCTGTCATACTTCCAAATTGCATGCCTGAGTATTTAACCTATGCAATAATTGAGTTTTCTTTTACATTCCTTTATATTTCTTTCTATATCAAATCTTCGGTCATTGTATAATTAAGCTGTTCCTAAAGATCAAGCCAAGAAGGTGACTTGTCATATTTCACAATTGGGTATCGAATGTCTCACCTATGCAATCATTGAGCTTGATTTTACATGCTTTACATTGTTTTTAGATTAATATCATCAATCAATTTTATAATTGGAACATTCCTAAGATCATACCGAGGTGACTTGTCATACTTCACAATTGGGTGATCGAATGTCTAACCTATGCAATTATTGGTTTTCTTTTACATTCTTTAATTTCCTTCCTAGGTTTAAGGGCTAAAGTATATTCGGTTACTTGTACATCATCTCAAGAGGGTGATTCTATCATACTTCCATATTGGATGCTCAAGTGATTGAGCATTACCTAGTTGTTTTTCTTTACATGCTTTGAAATTCTTTCTTAGATTAAAATTTCAATTCCTGCAAGTGTGATTATGTGCGCTATATTTTCTTTGGAATTTGTTTTCTTTCTTTTTGTTACTTGATTTCATAGGTTAGTTGAATTTCATTTTCATTATTTTATTTCATATATTAGATGAAAATTGGTTTTCGTTATTTTGTAGTTAGATTGATCTAAACTGAAAGACAATGTCTAGCACATACATTGCACACATGCTTCACAAGTTTTAAACCCTAGGTTGAAAAATTAAATGACAAGAAATTATTTTTCCCCAACATTGCTTCCTCAAAGGTGGAAGTTTCGACATTAATAAGATTAGTCATTAAGGTCTCATAACTAGAATGCATATTTGGTATCTTACTTTCCCTAAAGGAGCCACACAATGTTGCATGTCATGTTTCTAAATTCAATGTGTATCTAAGCAATGTTGGTCTCTTCAAAATTTCAAGAACAATCAGATCCACTGGTTTGATTGGCCCTTATAGCTGTTCTAAATGATATTCATGATGTTTTGTAGTATTGGATGGAATCTTAAATTCTTCCTTTGGAACTTCACGCTATTCACCTCCATCATAATCCATGGATACTTCTTTATACTTCCAATAGGAATTATTTTCATCAAAGGTCATGTCTAGGTTAAATTTAACCTCTCTTTGATATGGAACATAGATTTTATCGGCCTTTGATGATTCATCGTATCCAAATAATATTACTTTCTTTCCTGAAGGTTCTAACTTCTTATTTTATCTTTTAATACTTGAATATAAACAGGAAAATCAAATATTCTTAAATGACTAACTTAAGGTATATGTTCTGTGAAATATTCTTTAGGAGAATTTTCTTCCAAAATTCTATGAGGAATTTTATTTTGAATGTAGATAGTTATCATGGATGCTTCAATCCATATAAACATAAGTATGTATTGATCGTGTATGATCTCATAAAAAAATTATTAAATAATTTTGTTCTTTCTTTCAACAACTCCATTCTGTTGTGGATTGTAAGGGACTATTAGCTCCCTCTTAATCCTAGCTTCTTTAAAAAATCCAATGAGCTCTTTGGAGGGATATTCTTGTCCATTATCAGTTCTCAAGATCTTGATCTTATTTCCCTTCAAGTTTTCAATTTCAACCTTAAATTCCTAGAACATGTCAAAAACTTCGTCTTTCATCTTCATAAATTAGATCCATGTCTTACAATAGAAATCATTAATAAATATTACATAATAAAAATAGCATCCAAGAGATTTTGTTGGCATCGACCACATACATCAGAATGAGTTAGATCTAAGACTTACTTGCATCTACTTTCACTGCTTGGAAAAGTTTTCTTTACATTCTTATCAAGTTCACATGCTTTACATACTCCATGTTCTTCTTGCAAATATATAATACCTACATCCATCTTCTTTAAGGTTGGAAATTATTTACAATGAAGGTGATCATATCATCTATGCTAGATCTCACATGGATTAATATCATTATGTACAAAAGCTTGATTAGTTTATTTCAAAATTGTATACAACCTTCCTTCTTTAACTACAATTACTCTAGTAAAATCTATACAAGATGCTTTGGGCCAAACAATTTTTTTTCCATCAAAAAATGATACTCTACCTCCTTTATCTTCTAAGCTTGAAATAGACACCAAATTCTTCTTCAAAACTGACACATAATATGTTGCTAAGATGAACATTGTCACCTAATTATAGCTAAATGGATGTCTTCCCAATGCCTTTAAATGCACAATTGTTATTACCTCCAAGTTTGACCTTTTTTGCTAATATTATTTCCACCATAATTGTTAGATTGTCTCGATATCCCATTATGTGCCTTGAGGCACTACTATCTACTAGCCAAAAGTATTCACTATTTATAATAGAACTAGTAAGAGTAGAGAAACATAAGAATTATTTATTACCTAGATCATCATTCTTAGGTTCCTTAGGAATTTATTCAAAATATTTTGTGGTGGCATGTTTCTTTCCTTTCCTCTTTCTGTCATTCGATATTTGCTGACAATATTTTCTAAATTGACCATATTTGTGACATTGACAACACTGAACTCTGACATATTTCCTTTTCCTTGAGGGGTAGATCTTCTTTCTTCAAGTCTTCTTATATTATTTCTTCTTCCTCCATTTATTCTTTGGAATCCAAATATATTTGTTCCTCCACCCTTCCTGAAACATGCCACATATGCTTGAGAGTCACCTTGTTCAAATATCTGAATATTCCCTCTTGAAATGAGTCTTTGGAGCTTCTTTTCTAGCACATATTCCTACTACGAATGAGTCCCAAGCTTCAGGTAAGTCATTTAGTGTTGTAATCACTAGTTCCTTTTAAAGAATGACTTCATTTATTGCTTGAAGTTGATCTCTAAATTGAGAAATCCTCATGAAATATGAAGCAATATTATTGTTCCTTGTCATTCTAACATTAAAAATTTCATTGTTCAAACTCAATTATTGACCAATATTGTTGATAGTGTATAATCCAACTAAGGAAACATACATTTTTTTTGAAGAGACAAGATTTGCAATATATACTATCAAATGATCCCTAAAAAAGTATACAATAATGTTTCTAGTTGTAATATCATTTTTCTCAAAATTTAATTTCTCTTCATCTTTTGATAATTTAGTGACTTTTCCTTTCACAATACCTAAGAGAGTTTCCTTTGCAAGAAAAAGATCGATCCGTGTTTTCCAATACCTAAAGTTTGTATCTCTTTCCAATTTGTTTTCTGCCTCCATATGGTAACCCATAGTCATAGAGAAGAGAATATGTTGCAGATATAGGGTTTTTATTCAAGATTTATCTATTACCAAAATCTTCTTCAAGAGTCATCTCAATGTATTTTTTTCATCACCAAAGCCTTGATACCATGTTGAGTTTTCAAGTGCAACATACATAAGCACTATATTTCTAAAATATTGGTAATTACTTTGAATGCTATATATCTTATTTTAAAAATTCCAATTTATCATGAAGAAATTACATTAGAAATATGACCATAAAACCATAAAGATAAAATATATTACAATGTACAAAGAGAACACAAGATTTACCTTGGGAAAACCCACTTGGGAGAAAAACCCAACAACTTTATTCTTATAGAAATTTTTCAATTCAACAAGAGATACGTCTAATCAAGTTAGTTAATTATGAGGTCAAACTGACCAACAAAGATTATGGTAGAACCTGGTCCAAAACCCTCAATTCAAGCCTTCAAAATGCCTTGCAACTTGGGCTTGTAATTGAGCCCTGCAATTTTGGCCCTACAAATCAACCCTGCAACTTTGCCCAGAATTTACACATGTGAGATCTAGAGAGAGAAATTTGAGCTAGAGAGATATATATCTTCATCTTTATTATATTTCTTTTCCTTCACTTGGATGCCCAAAAACTTCTTTCTTGGATGCCGATTTACTTGAGGGAGGGCTGACTTGACTATTTTGGAGCCAAAAATTCAAAATTCAAATTTCAAAATATTTTCCTTTAAATACGACATGAATAACATGCCTTACAATAATTATTTCAAGGGATAAATAATCAAAATGACATGAAGAAAAAGTATTACAAACTCTTTATACATTACAAGGGATAAAATATAAATTTTGAAGATTGACCATAGCTACAAAATTCAACATCTAGGAGAGGTGGAATATAAGCTAGAGCTTCCAGAGGGGTGAAAAATGCATAACGTCTTCCATGTTTCATGCCTCAATAAGGCCTTGGGGTAGCACATTGTGACTTATAACGAGCTTCCACCATTGGATGAAGAAGGGTAGCTAATTCTAGTCCCTAAAGAATTTTTGGAGGTAAGGGAATGAAAGCTAAGGAACAATACCAACAAATAGTACTTAGTTAAATGGATTATGGAAGGATGTACCTAGAAGATGTCACATGGGAAGCATAACAGGTGCTCCAACATCTTGGAATGAATTTTCATTAGGATAAGAAATATTAGTGGTGCATACTAATGTCCCCATCTACTTAGGAGACATAAGGGGAAGATTATACTAGCCTTTATTAAGTTCCCATAGGATAGGATGGGGAAAATTAATCAAAGGAGCACAATTTGTGTAGGAGAAAACCTTATAAAATCTAAGAGGAGAAAAATGAGACATTGACCCTAGGTTAATGAAAAGTCACTTTTAAATTATAAAGTAAAGTGAATTTATTAAAATAAAAGGTAAAAGGGTGAAAAAAGGGTCAAGTGAGTTACAAAAAAAGGAAATGAGGAGTATCTTCTCATTTTTGCATTGGATCACTTGAAAAATAGTTTTCTGGAGAGATATTGAGAATGGAATCTAGGGTTTTGGAAACCCTCATTCTGGTTGCTAGTTTTAGCATTGAAACTATAAAACCTAGCTGGTATTTGGAGCAGAATCACTCAGGTTCTGACATTGCTCTTCATTACAGTTGAGGAGGAATAAAACATTGGAAGAAATGGAGTATATGTAAATGTGTTATCAATTGATTTTATGACTAGTCTTTTGGTATTATATATTCTCTTTAACATGTTGAGGTTATTTCCATTTTGCATGGCCATTCAATGGAAGAGGTAGGTTGATAATAGAGGGTTGATTTCATACTTTTCAATAGGCTGAGTTCCTTCTTTGGTTAGCAGGTTGAAAACATTTCATCTAAGATTGTCAAGAACACTCTTTTTGAAGGGGCCAAATTCCATTCTTGGTGGTTGAGTTTACTGTCAAGAATTATTCATGTTCTGTGGGTTTAAGTTTACCTTTTGAGGGTTGAGTTCTATGTCTATGGGAGTTGAATGTTACTGTTGTGTATGGGAGATAAATTATGAGCTATGCATACCAGATTTGAATTTTGAACCTATAATATCATCAATTATGAAGGTAACCATTTATTGTTAGTACCTTTATAAGTTATTTTCAGAAGGGAAATATGAGTTATGTTGTTGTTGCAAGCATATTTCACAGGCATGTACATTTATGGGTTTAATAAAAATTATATATTTTCATTTTGAAGTGTCTCTTGATATCTATTTGGAACTATATTACTTATTTTAAAATAAACTACACAAATAATGTACCTATAGCCACATGCATGCAAATTGTTTGACGAAACACCTCAGTGATAAAATAAAAAAAACTTATAACTTTTGGTGGGATTTTTTGTGATATTCAAAAGGGTTTATATTACATTTCCATGGTTGAAAAGGAATTTCATGAGGCAACCATATGGTGTCATGCCCCACTATTAATAATACAAGAATTAGGAGAAGACAAAATTTCTACAATTGCATAATATTTATCTTGATCCTTTGATGCTTTCTCCTTCATTTTGGAACCATCAAGAATGCAATTTCCTAGATTGTGTTGTTGGAATGTATTTTCCATGACGTAAATATGTGTCTTCATGTATACACATTTGGGATAAAGCCTCAATTGTAGTAAGTGCACTTTTTATTTTCCTTTATCAATCTCCCATTTTTGGAGTTATAAGAATCATCATTGGATCTAGAATATGGTCCTTTTCTATTGTAGTGTTCCTTATTTCCTTTTTGATTCCTCTTCCCCTTGTTGCTTCCTTGAATAAAGAGTGCATGTTCTTTGGAACTTTTGAGTGTTCCCATTTTAATAATTTTGTCATGTTATTGCATGAGACTCAATGAAAGAGTCCTCTGGTAGCATCTTCCAAGTTGCACCCATAATTATCTTAAAATATGGAATGAAGAAATGAAAAAAAAATATTCTAGTCCAAGCTTGGAGAGTATCGAGAGAATAAGTTGTTCCTCTTTATTTACAATACTACATGCCTTTAGTTCTCGAAGTAGGGACCTGAAATTCATGAATAATTCCTGTAGGATTTCAAAATTTCTCGAACTTAAATATATGATCTCATTCTACAACTCATACAATGCATCATGTACTACTTGTCGAAGAGACCCTCAAGGGCTGTCCAAACTTCGTTTGGAGTGGTTAAAGACACTATGTGAAAGAGTATAGCTGGATAAATGCATAAGTAAAGAAGCCTATATGCTTCATCCATTGTTTTGAAGTATTTTTTCTTCTCGAGAGCTACATTTAACTTGAATTCATTGCCCATAGTGATTCCATAGAGCCCCTTACTTCTGATTTGAAAAAGGATTCTTGGCTTCCATTCATGCTAGTTGAATGGCATGAGAATTACTTATTGTTGAGACTATAGAGTCTGATCCATATTCTTTAATCTTAAATCTTCAATACATGAAAATATGGTTTTACTTTTTGTCACCACCAACCATGCTTTGATACCATGTCAAATTTTAAGTTAGACTTGCGAAGAATCTAGGTGGGAAAAGTAGTAACAATTGTACGCTAATACCTAAATATTGCAAAAGAAATTAGAATTCAATTTCTCTCTATATATATATATCAAAAATGAAATATAATATAATTATATATAGCCTCCACGAGGACACGTGCCTCGGTTGGGTGCCATAGTGCATGAATAACATCTCTCAGGTATAGGCCTAGTTAACTAGTTAACTAGTCAAGTGAACTAGAAGAATTCCATAGATAGCAAGAGAACCAACATGCAATCATTAGTTAACTATTTCATGGCTCATGCATGGCTCCACTCGCAGTGTGACTCCAATCATAGTGAAGAGAATTAAAACTCATTCATGCATGTCTCCATTCCATTAGTCTGATTAAAGTACAAATAAGTGTGACTAAATAGGGAAAATACATAGAGATGTTATACACCAATATTTTCAACCATTAGGACCCCCCACAGAATGACTAGGGATGGTCTTGTACATTCCATTAGATTTATCGCCATCATCATGATTAATTTCATCATAACTACTTCTAGGTCATATTGATGGTATTACTTCATCCTCTAGTGATTGAACTACCTCACAAACCATGAAATGATTCGGGCCTCCCACGATGACCTTCCATTCATTTGATCATTGTCATAGTCATCACTAATTTCATTATAATAACTTTGGAATTCAACACTAAATCTATGATATTCAATCATACTTATTCATTCAATAATTTGTACTATCAAAACAACCATGAAATGACCCAAGGGATAATGTTCACCATTTGTTTGATCACACAATAACCATAGTATACTCATTAGAAAATTTGAAGATTTTTCAAGCGTATTTTTGATTTTTTGAAATCACAAATTTGAGTTGTGAATTCTCTATATCCAAATGCATATCAGTTGAATCCATATATGCAATCAAAACACATTTAAAATAACAAGAAATCACGACTCCAAAACATCTAATAGTTAAACAATGTCATTTCATGATAATTAATTATGTGATCGAACTTTTTGAGTTGCTAAACTTGTGGGATATTAAACCACAATAATCTATTATATCTTGGAGAGATTTTTACAATCTATTATATCTTTAAAGTGAATTTTCATAGTTGTTTTATTGGTTCAATTTTGTAAAAAAAAAATTGGTAAATAAATTTTAGAATAATAAGTTTCTAAGTTTGAAATGTGTAATTTATAAAACCTAAGTTATCTTTGATCCGTATTTCATTAGTTTAACATTGTCAAAAATTTAATAAAAAACTTGAATCGTCTAATCTGCAAAATCTAAAATATTCCATAAATTCTTTATAGTGCTAAATAAATTTAGCATATTTTAAATTAAAAAAATTACAATCTAATCCAAAATCAAGAAAAAAAAAACATCTCTAACAACACCCATAACATAAACTTTTACTTAATTATACACAACTTTTAATTAGTTAAAGATTCACCTAAATTCCAAACATTAACTATTACATAATTTTATCATATGTTCATCATAATATATCTCAAGTATGAGTAATTTTGTGGTATTGTATGTGATTCATTCAATATTTTCAACTATTGCAACTACCACATCGAGATGGTATTGTCCATTTCATTAACTCGTAGTCTATTAATTTTTTGTTTTGGAAAATTATGGAAATTTTAGTAAGATTTCAAGTCTATTTAATTTTTTTTTTTGGAAAATTATGGCAATTTTAGTAAGATTTCAATAAATTTGACAATTATTTTTGTAAATTTAGTTGGAAAATTATGGAAATTTGGGTAAGATTTTAATAAATTTGTGATTATTTTTTGTAAATCTAGCTTATAGTTGTCAAAGGTGTCCCAAAAAGTTTTTGATGGTCCTGAATCCATTTCCACCATCAAAAAAACATGATTCAAACATTGCTACTACAAAATTTCTTAATTTTTTTAATCCAAATTCAAACACTTTTAACCATCCAAAAAACACCTTTCACGAATTTGATCGCCGTCGTCATGATTAATTTCACCAGTGTGTCATCCTCCACCACTTTTAGAATTTGAAGTACATCAACGACCATGAAATGATGACCTTCTCCATTCATTTGATCGTTTTTCGCCATTAACTTCATCATAATGGCTTTGGAACTCAACACCGAACTCATGGTTTTAGGTCATCTTTTTATTCATTCAATAATTTCTAATTATAGAATAACCACGACATGACCCGGGGAATGATATTCACCATTTATTTGATCCCACGATAAACATGACATTCGCATGAACGAAAAAAAATATTATTAAGTGATGGTATGAGACGTAATTAAAAATTATTATTTAGTGATGGTAAGGAGAGCTTTAATTAAAAAATATTATTTAGTGATTTTGTGAAAGCTAATTTAGTACTTAGATTGTACTTTTTAATTAAATGAATCTGTGGAAATACTCAATTATAACTAGCAATTGCACCATATGTTGCAAAAGAAACGTCGTAAGGCAATAGCATAGGAAAGAGTAGCCTATACGAAATAAGAAGGCAATAGCATAAGAAAGAGTAGCCTAGAAGGAACAAGATGTTGCAGAGAACAAGTCCTCATGAAGGAATGAAAGGAAAATTTTGCTTCCATGGAAGCAAGTCGTGGAGGTTTCAAAGATATTGATGATAAGAGTTATCAACCAAAAAAAATTGTTATAGATTTTGAAATAGGAAATGGGGGTGAAAACATATATGTAAACCAACATAATATGTTCACATATATACAAATTTTGTTATAGATATTGAAATAGGAAATTGGGGGTGAAAATCCTTTGCTGATTAAGATATTTTAAATACATTCAAGTACAATCTAACTACCATAGATGTAAATAAAGAGAATTTATTAACAAAAATAGAGTTTACTTCAAGTTCATCTACATATTTGAGCACCAATTGCATATTTTTATTTTGGTGTAATCACTTACTAAAAAAAACCTACCATTATAAAAAAACATATATAAAACTTTTACTTGTGAATCTAATGGCTTAAAACATTTCTATCATCTAACATTTGATCCAATGGCTCAGACATTGACACAGTGGCACCTAGGGGAGTTGTTTTCAAATAAGAACATCTTACAACGTAATTACATTATTTAGTGATTTTGTAGGCTAATTTAGTAGATAGATTGTACTTTTTAACTAGTAACTAAATGAATATGTGAAATACTCAATTATAATTACTATATATTTTTCTTTTGAAATTGTTTTTAAAATTCTAATTTAATTATTAATAATATTTATTAAATATAGAAAGTTTTTAATAATTATTAAGTAAAATTTTTTTTAATAATATATTATTTTCAATTTTTTTTGTCTTTTTAATTAAATTGATTAATAAAAAAATGTTATATAAACAAGTGTATAGTTATAGTTTTTTGAACATAAATCATGGTATTGTAATCAACCTTATTTACAAATGAAAAAAATTCATGGTAAAATTGGGTAAATCTCCATAAATAAGAATATGGTCCCATGTTTTTTCAAATTTATATATATTTAATTTATATCAAATTCCTTTTATAATTAATAAAGATAGAGTTATAATTTAGACTATATATATTTTTAAAAATTTTATCAACTTGTATTATGCACTATTTTGATGCTTATTATGGATTGATGATCATTTAATTTATATGGCTGTGCTACTCTATTATGTCTTGTAAGTGACTTATTAATAGTATCTTATTGTTCATTTTTATCTAAAATTTGGTAGGGAATATTTAGAATAGTAAGTTTGAAGTATGTAATTTGCAAAATTCAAGTTAAGGGTATTTTAATAGTTTAATTTTGTCAAAAAAATTGATAAGTAGGATTTCGAGTAATAAGTTTGAGCTATGTAACTTGCAGAATCTAAAGTATATTATGTAAATTCTTCATGGTGCTGAATCGATTTAACACATTTTAAAAAACAAGAAATTACAATGAGTTCAAGCGAACTTGGATAGACACTCATCCCCTTTACCATAGAGATGCTTATTCTATGGGCATGTGCCATTACCATGACTTATCAATACCACAAATCCAAATAAATGTAAATCACAATACTTTTTCATATGATATATTTTTTTAATTAATAAATTTAACTAAAAGAAAAAAAGAAGAAGCATAACTAGTTTGAAAATAAATCTCAACTTTTGATTTGTGTATATTACCATAACTAGTTATGTTGTGAAGCATTCTTATTTGAAAACAACTCTCCCAAACTGCCAGGTGTACTATTGTGAACCATTGATTTTGATGTTAGATGATTGAAATAGTGTCTACCTTAAAATTAAATCCTATTATTAGTAATCAGTTACAGAGAAAAACGATTTTAGAAATAGTCCACTTCATCCTGGGTTATACGATCACATTGACCTGATGCCGCCAAGTAAACACCCCATCTAGCACCAATGCTTGGGCTCAAGCCATTAGTTCAATAATAAACTCGTACTCGGTTGTCTCCATTAAGACGCTATGAAATGCAGGCCGAAAGAGAGAGAATCAGCAGGAGCATGGAAATTTTATAGCACCTTGTTCCAGGCTGTGACAAGGTATATAAAGTTCTCTGCTCGAATTCGTTTAATTTGAATTTAAAAATTAATTATCGATTGGTTTCGCTCTTCTGTTTGTCGACTAATGGTTTACATTACTCTCATTCTACTTTGACAATTAATTTGAAGACCACACCAATATCGAACATGTGCTCTTCAAATTAGTTATTAAATGAATTCATTCTTTCGCTTGTGGATTTTTTGGTTTACATCTCTTTGGTTTGCGTCATTGAGTTTAGAGATTTGTGTGGGGTATGTGAATTATCAGGTTAGTCGCAAGGCACTCATGCTCGAGCAAATCATTAACTATATTCAGTTGTTGTAGAAACAAGTAGAGGTAAAATAATCGAATGTTAAATTTCTCTAGAATAACCCAATCATCAAGTCCGTAATTTATTTCTTTGCTCGATGGTTTGGATAACTTGTATTTTCAGATTCTTTCAACGATGGCCACCTCTATTGTTACTACTTGTGATTTGAATATCAAATAAATGGTTTCTTTGTGAAGACATAACGGTAATTATGTGTAGTTTTCTCGTCCTATTGCCTTTTTGTAAAAGCAAACATTTGAAGTATACATTATGTATCATAAATCTAATATTGCAATTCCCAGTAGTCATCAGATTCATGCATATTCGGCACATTCATATGTCATAATGATATACAACCAACACTCCCAACCCGCTAGGTTTATTCATCAGTGAAATCCAATACGAAGGATTCTCGGATGCTGATGACCCGAACACATATTTCTTCAGCTGCTGACCGACTATGAATTACCTGATTCATTCGGTAAAGGTGTGAAATCCAAAGAAATCACAATTAAATTAAAAAATATTTGTTTTAATAAATTAAATATTTAAAAAATTATAATATTAATTTTATTTATACATTAAAAAAATATATTTAAATAATTAAAAATTATATTAAAAAAAAATGAATAATAAAACCATATATTTATTAATCCTTATAATTCTCTCTTATATAAATATTATATTTTAATTTATTTGTAAATCTAAAATATCATGTAGTACTTTTATAAATATTATATTTTAATTTATTTGTAAATCTTTAATATCATGTAGTACTTTCATAAATATTATAATTTTTTTAGATATCAATTTTCTTTTCTTATATAAATTTATAATATTGAAATTGTGATATTAAACATATATATTTATATTTATATCTTTTAAAATAATATTAAATTTTAATTATAAATCTATTATTTTTATATCTTTAATTATTTATGATTATTTTATTATTAGAAAAAAACATTTGACATTGACATTGAGAAATTAATATGATTAGATAAACCTAAAAACAAAATGAAACCACCCTAAATTAAATATTTAAAAAAATTATAATATTAATTTTATTTATACATTAAAAAATATATATTTAAATAATTAAAAATTATAAAGTTTAATTAAAAAGTTTATAAATAATTACAAATTATAAAGTTTAATTAAAAAGTTTATATTTTATTTTATATTTAAAAAATAATGAATAATAAAACAATATAGATATTAATCTTTATATGATGATGATGATGATGATGATGGTTAATGTCCACTTTGAGACGATCTTTGAGTCTATCGAACTACAAGAAAAGCGTTATTTAGTTTGATTTAAGATTTTATTCCTATGCTCAAAAAGCTTGGAGAGAAGCCTCCACGAGCTCACTATAATTTTGACATCTTAAAAGGCTAGGAAGGTCAGTATTGCAACAAAGATTATGAAATTGAGCTCTAATGTGGTTGTACACGGGGCACTCTAAGAGGAAGTGATTTTCATCCTCGATGTTCATATTCTCATAGAGATGGTAGATCCTTTCCATCCATGGCGTTTTAGGAATTGTCCAACGACCTGTTTCACTATGGAGCTCATGAGAGTTCGTTCTAATCTTGGCTATATTAATTTTCTTCTTTGAGCTAGTTAAAACAGAGAGATACTTTTGATCTTCTAAGGTGGGGTTGATGACCTCCTTATAATATCTTAATTTTCTTTTAGCTGTTAGATCTTTCTTACACCACATTTTTTCTTTGAACTTAGAAGTAACAATTTTTTTAATGTTTTGATGTTTTGCAATGAAACATTCTCGTCGATCTCCCAATGGTTTAACCAGGCCCTGGTGTATTTATACCAACCTTGTTTTTAAGCCTTAGGTGGTTTTGGCTAGAATTTAAAGCTAGATTAGGAAGTCTTTGGTCTCCTATGCTATTGAGCTTATGCCTTTACAACAGAAGCCTAGTCATAGCTAGGCTCTCGATAGGGGAAAGACCCACTTCTATAAGGAGAATAGGATAGGGTGTATTGCTTTTAATTTTAAGGTTATACGTTATAAAATCTTTTGGATTTGCTCAATATTTCTCCAGGATTCTCTAGAGATGATGCAACCCCAAACCTCACATCCATATAAGATAACAGGAGTGACTAAAGTTTCAAAGAGGAACTTATTTGTCATTTTACAATTATTTTCAAGACCAAAATAAGATTTCCATCCCCCATTAATCCTTTTCTGAATGCTATAGTTCCAGTTGAGCTTGTGATGAATATCAATTCCTAGGTACTTGTAAGAAGACACTTCCTCCAAGTTACTATTGTCATACATAAAATTAGCGTAAGTGTCCTTCTTGGATTTGATAATCATAACTTTTGTTTTGTCAATGTTAACAAACATACCCATGGTAGAGCAGAAATCCTTAAGAAGTCTAAGTTGCTTATCAAGATCAGATGGGCACCTTGCGAGAAGAACAATATCGTCAGCATAGAGAAGAAGGATGATGACTATCCCAGCTAAGATCGTGCCAGCACATCCTGCCTCCTCTAAACAACCTTCTAGCTTGTCGATGTAAATTCCAAATAGGGTAGGGGAGAGGGGGCAACCTTGTTTAACTCCAATATTACACTTAATATCTTTTGACCACCCCTCATTGCTCTTTAACTTGGCAATTACATTCTTGTATAACCTTATAGCGGCCGCTCTTAGCTCGAAAGGAACATTTAGCTCTTCGAATCTATTCCATAGGTTATTTCTAGGAATCGTATCGAAAGCCTTTCTAAAGTCCACAAAGCAACAGAAGAGATTTGATTTATCATTGCGGCATTCCTCCACAATGATCCTAAGTGTAACGAGGTGGTTCGTTGTTGAGTGCTGCCTTCTAAAACCCGCTTGGCCTTTAGCCCACTTACCTTCACTTTCAAGCCAAATGCTCAACTTCTTTTCCAAAATAATACCATATAACTTGGCTAAAAGAGGGCTGATCATAATTGTTCGATAATTAGATGGGTTATTTGTATCCCCACTTTTAAAAATAGGGATAATGAGGCTCTGAGTCCAAGGTTTAGGGAACCTTTGCTTGACCGCTTGGTTGAAAAGCTTGTGGATTTGGGAGATGAATACAAGACCTCCAATTTTTAAGATTTCCACCTGGCAACCTTCAATGTCTTTAACTTTCCCATTTGTCAAGCGTTTAACCCCAAAATCAATGTCTTATAATGAGAAAAATTCTTTTGTTGTGAGCAGGGTTTCAAAATCCCTGGCATTTGGAGATTCATAAAGCTTTTTAAGATATGAATTCCAGTCGTGTAAAGCAATTTTATTATTATCTTTAGTTTTCCTAGTTTGAATCTGCCTCCAGAATTTCTTAGGAGCCACCTTAGTGAGGTGTAAGAGATTCTCTTGTCTTTTACGAATATATTGCCTTTTTTTCCTTTTAGTTAGGGCTTTGTAGATTTTATCTTGTTAATTTTGAGATATTCATCAACAGCTTCCTTAATTGCTCTCCTCGCACTTTTACAATCTTTGTCATACCATGGGTTGGTTTTAATATTTCTTTTATTACTTGAGGCTTCAATTGAGAACTTGTTAATAGAATATGAGAGGGTTATAGTAAAATTATGATAGAGGTCATCTATGTTGTCTATACTAGATAAATGAAGCAAATTAATTTTTAATTCATTTAGAAAGAGATCGTTTTTATTTCTATCAAAGATTAAGTTCTTTTGACTATAAGGATTATCTTCTATGGGATCTCTATGCATGACAAAATTGAGAGTTATGAGTAAAGGCCTATGACCAGAGTCAGGCTCGTGGTCGTCTAAGATGTCAAAATTTATTATTTCATTGTATAAAGGGAGATCGGAAATAACATAGTCTACCACGCTCCTGCCAAGTCCATGGATGCAGGTCATCTTGCTAGAATTGGGCCACTTCTTTAGACTGTTGCAAATTATGAGATCCTGAGCACTACAAAGCTTGACTAGCTCCGACCCAAACAAATTATCCCTAAGGTCTTCAGAGCTCCTTTTGTACCGGCTAGCCAGAGTAAGGTCTTCGTTTAACCAAATAGGATTGGGGTTGGAATGATTGCTTAAAATAATAGCTTGGTTGCTTGAAGTTTGAGCATTAAAGTCACCCATTAAAAGGATATTACCTTCATTCCTTAGGCTAGAAATATCATTCTCTAAACCATTGTAAGGACTATTTTTATCTAGATTTTTTTTTTTTATAGAAGTTAGAATTAATGGGGGAAAAATAACATATTTCGATGTAGATTTTTTTTATCATTAATGTCAGTAATCTCAATCCATCTATATTGGTTGTAAGGGTCATTTTTATAAATCCTAGCATGGGGGGAGATGTTCTTCTTAATGTAGCAAGCTATGCCCCCAATGCCTCTACTGGAGGATCGCTTGTTCCAGGTAGGCCATAGTGCAAAGCCATCTATGTTAGGGACCTTAGATTCTTCGTGCTCCCAAGTTTCAACAAGAAATATAATATCAACATCATTTGAGATCCAACTTAGCTTGGGGCCTTTGTTCCATGGAAAGCCCCGACAGTTCCAAGAAAGAATTCGGAGCATGTTGAATTGCTATTCATTACTTCTTTTTGGTTTCTATCTAGAATAACGAATTTTCTATTTCTGATTAGCCCATTTTCCTTCTTTCCTAACTTTTACCTTTTGAACCTCCTTTCTTAATTCTGCTTGATCTTCTGGAATGAGATCTTCCTTTATAAATATTCCCGTTCTTTTTAGACTTGAGGTTTTACTAAGTATGTCATACTTATGGTCAGTAGAGCTCACCTTTATTCAGATCAACCTTCCTTTATTCTCAGTTAATTTCCCTAACCTTGTTGCTTCTGTGAGACACGTGGTTTCAATTTGTAATCTATTATGTAATTTTGTTTGGGCTATGGCTAAAGTATCCTCGTCTACCTCCTCTTTCAAACCGAAGATTATAAGGTTCAAGGCCCTTTTATTACGCTCATGGTCTAATTCGATCAATTTTTTCATTTCATCTTTAATTGGTTTGATATCTAATTTACCTGCCCCACTATTTAGGGTGAGATTGTTGTTAACTTTTTCTTCTAGTTCTTTAATCATGTCCTTCATTTTAAGACTCTCTATATTATCAGCATCTCCTTGCTGGGATGTTTGGTTCTTATCTTGGTTTTGTTTTTCTATGACTTGCAACCTAGTTTCCATTGCCTCCATTTTATTCTCCAATAGTTCTATTTTATTTTCTATTTGTTTTTGGATCTTGTCTTCAAGAGATGTGAATTTGTTTTCCAACATGGCTTCTAACTCGGTTTGTAGTTTGACTTCCCTTTCTTCTCTACGTTTCTCTAAAGACTCTATATACTCATAAAGGCTCTGTAGAGTAACTGTGCTAGGTCTACATTTGGTAATCTTTGGTAGTTGTGGTGAATTATTCATACTTGAGAATATATGAGCAGATATGTATTAGAAAAATATAAGGAATGTGTGCACCTAAATATCAACAAACTGGACAGCATACCTCAAGTGAGCAGGTCCGAAAATCTATCGAGAAAAAAATCACAGTAGACCCAAATAGTAATGGAGAAAATTCACCGCAAAATTTTCACTCCAGAATTTCACCGCAGACCCAAGTATTAATCCAGAAAATTCACCGCAGACCCAAGTATTAATCGAGAAACCCAAGTATTAATGGAGAAAATTCATCGCAAAATTTTCAACGTAGAATTTCACCGTAGACCCAAGTATTAATCCAGAAAATTCACCGCAAAATTTTCACGCATAGTTACATGAGACAGTATTAATCCAGAAACCAAAGTATTAATGGAGAAAATTCACCGCAAAGTATTAATCCATAAACCCAAGTATTAATGGAGAAAATTCACTACAAAATTTTCGCCGCAAACCCAAATATTAATTTAATATAAATTAAAAAACAATTATTATGTTTTTTTATTTTACAAATATATTTATAATAAAAAAACAAGTTTAATATAAACTAAAACAAATATGTATTTTCCTTTAAATAAAATAAAATAAATTATCTAATGATATTTTTAAAAATAAAATTTCACATTTTAATATAAAAATAATATATATATATATATATATATATATATATATATATATATATATAAATTTATTTTAAATTTTTTAGTTGCACTTTTAGAAAATTATAAAAAAAGAATAAATATAACTATTTTTTGATGTGCATGGTCCTTTTTTGATTTTTTTTTTCATGGAGGAACCCAGCAACCCTAAAAAATAAAAATAATTATAAATTTTGTTTTAAAAACCCCAAAAATTTGATATATATATATATATATATATATATATATATATATATATCCATTTTTTCGCTATTTTTTTTTAAATTAGGGTTTTCAAACTTAATAATCATAAAAAAAACAGATTTTTCCCAAACTCGTCTTTAAATGGACAAAATAGAAGGAAAACTAACCTTTGAAATGCGAAAAACTCTTGTTACCAATGTGAATGCAACACCTCCACAAATTACCAATGCCAGCACAATGCCTCAAATTCGAACGCAACGTCTCCACAAAATTACTAATGCCAACACAACACCTCCACAAAATTGCTCCATCAAAACCTTGAAGACTTGATGTGATGTGAGGAATAGAAACAACGATTGTTATTATATAACGAAGATTGTGTGATTGGCTTACTGTTTTGCGAATGTGGGATTAAAATTTAAAATTTAAAATATTTACATGTAGTTAATTATAGTTAAAATAGTTAATATTTGCATCTAGTTATTATAGTTAATATTTACATGTAATCAATGTTAAATCATTCAAATAAGAATTTTATTTTAGTTTGGAAGCCATGAATGAAAGAAATATTTTGTGGATATTTTGAATAGAAAGTACGGTGAAATATTTCAAGACCACCAATTTATTAAAATGTTTTGAAATACATTTTAGACGAATATTTTGTACGAAAATTTTGAAGGGAAATTTTTTAGCGAAATTTTTTGGGGGGAAATTTTAGAGGGAAATTTTCAGTGTTTAAACTATATATTGTAATTGAGAGAAAGTGCATTTGTATCATTCAACATCTTCTTGTTGAAAGCCATGGGTTCTTCTAATAGCGAAGTTTTTATTTCTACAACATCAACATCTTCGTCACGCAACAACTCTATTCAGATTGATGAATATAAGAGTAGTCTGTTCACCATGAATAAAGAGTAAAAAATTCGACTTGGTCGTAATCCTAAGGATGATGAGAACATAATTGATGAGGCACAGCAAAAAGAAATTTCTGTAAAACGAGAGTCAGTTATTCCACTTACTCTTAATCTTAAGGATTATGAAAGCACTAGTGATGAAGGGCATGATGAAGAATTTCCAGAGTCAAAATTTTCACTTCGTCCTAATCATAAGGATTATGAGGGCACCACTAATGAGGGGGGGGGGGGATGAATAATATCCACTTCATCCTAATCCTAAGGATTATGCGAGCATCACAGATGAAGAGGGGAATGAAGAATTTGCAGAGTCAAAATATCCACTTCGTCTTAATCCTAAAGATTATGCAAGCACCATTGATGAAGATGGTAATGAAGAATTTGCAGAGTCAAAATATCCACTTCGTCCTAATCCTAAGGATTATGCGAGCACCACTGATTAAGAGGGGAATGAAAAATTTCCAGAGTCAAAATATCCACTCCATCCTAATCCTAAGGATTATGCCAGCACCACTAATGAAGATGGGAATGAAAAATTTATAGAGTCATAATATCCACTTCGTCTTAATCCTAAGGATTATGCCAGCACCATTGATATAGAGGGGAATGAAAAATTTCGAGAGTCAAAATATCCACTTCCTCCTAATCCCAATGATTATGCGAACACCACTGATGAAGAGGGTAATGAAAAATTTCCAGAGTCAAAATATCTACTTCGTCCTAATCCTAAGGATTATGCCAGCATCACTGATGAAGAGGGGAATGAAGAATTTGCAGAGTCAAAATATCCACTTCCTCCTAATCCTAAGGATTATGCGAGCACCACTGATGAAGAGGGGGATGAATTTAAAGAGTCAAAATTTCCACTTCATCCTAATCCTAACAATTATAAGAGCACCACTCATGAAGGGGGGGATGAAGAATTTCCACTAAATATAGATTCAAGGCATCCATTTATTCCTAATCCTGAGGATTATGAGAGAACCAGTGAGAAAGGGGAGGGGCGAGATGAAGAAATTATAGTGAATACAGATTCAAAGCTTCTACTTAGGCCTAATCCCAAGGATTATGAGAGCACCACTAAGGAAGGGGAGGATGAAGAGTTTCTTGCAAATGATAATTTTAGAGGCACAGATCTGAATAATGCATTTTCTCTAAGTGACCGTTTCAAATACACTCATGGTGATGAAGAATTGAATCCTCCAAAGGAAGAATTCGAAAGCATGGATCAAGATGGTGAAGAATTTTGTCTAAGTCGGGGTTACAAAAGCGTAGATGATTCTTGTGAAATGTTTTCTTCAAGTGAGGATGGTAATGAATATTTTCTAGGCAATGATGCTGATGAATTTCTTAACTATGTTGAGAATGATGATATTGGGGACCATATTCCTCGTAATGGTGATGAAACTGTTTCTACAAAGGATAATGGGATGATGAAGCCATTGCAAGCAAATATTGTAACTAGGAGTAGGAGTAGACCTTTTCATATCAATCCAAAACATTCCAGTTATACAAGGGTGAGGACAACATATCTCACAAAAAGAAGTTTTGTCGTTCATTTGATTTCAAGTGAATGTTGTCAAAGGGATTGCTTGAAACATATGGATTTCAACGTTGCTTTGGAGAAAAAGGAAAATATATTTGTCAATGAATAAAAGCATGCAAAATTCATATTTAGTGGGTTGCATGCAATCTAAACTAGCAAGTTATGATTATCATATTGGGAATGTATTGCTCTGTAGAAAGACTTTCAAAATGTTGCATTTAATTGGTAATTGTCGTTTGTCAAGAATCCAAGAAAAACTAGAAAATGATCCCATATATTATACAGAAGTATGTTATAAACAAGATGTTGGACCATTAACAAATACTACTATGTCATAGATGAAATAATTCTTTTCAAAGCATGGAGAGTGTATGCCAAATAAAGACACAATACATATTCCAAATAATTTCTCGAGACGAGAAATATTCAACTTATACAAATATTATGCAAAAGCTGCTGAAGGAGTTGGTAATTTTATTACATATTCATATTTTACAAGGATATGGAAGAACGAATTCAATAATGTTCGTATTCCTAAGAAGACAAGGATGGGGGTTTGCAACACATGTGCTTCTCTTAAAGCAAAAAGAGATAAATGTCAAGGGGCAGAAATATGTATGCATTCAAAACATTATTTTTAAAAATTGAATATTTATCAACTATGAAAATATATTTATTCATATGTTTCTTTTATTTTATGTACAGATTCTGTCGTCAAATAACTTCAAGGGCATCACAATCAACAAATAAGTGAAAGGAAAAAATTGTATAAACATCGAAATAAGTGTTATGATAATCCAAATAAATATTTGGGTTTGATAATTGATGGTATGGACCAAAAGAAAACACTTCTTCCAAATTTTGTCCGCACGCCAAAAAAATTACAGGAGGAAAATTTCATTCAGTTTCACTAGGTTGGTTGTATGGTCTTTAATGAGAAGATGTTTCCAAGGGTTTTCTTCACAGCTCTAAATATTCATAATGATGCAAATCTGACCACAACTATAATCCATGATATAGTTATCCATTGGTTTGGTATTCTTCTTGAAGTTATGTATGTACAATTAGACAACACAAGCCGTGAAAACAAAAATCAAGTTCTTTTTGGATATCTAAACATGCTCGTTGAATTGAGAATTTTTAAAAAGATAAAGGTTGGTTTCCTTCTTGTTGGGCATATTTATGACCATATTGATCAAATGTTCGTCGTTTTTCAGTAACATTGAGGAGGAAAGTTGTTGGGAGCCTACCATCATTAATTGAATGTATTAAGAAATCATACATTCCAGAGCCCATTTTTCATGTGTTGGAAGAAACTATTGACATGCGAAGGTTTATTTTGGGATCGCATGGCGAAGTGAAATGCATTGAACTTAATGACATTAGCTTCCAACATCAATTTCACATCAAAAAAATTGATGGGATAACACTTATATGGGGCAAGACGTATTCCACTGTTGTAGAATGGGGGCCATAATCAGGTTTAGCATTTTTGAAGTTCATTCCAATGTGTCCAATATTTTCATCAAATATATTGTTATTACAGTTAGTCTCTGAACTCCATAATGCACGAAGGCATAAGAGAGACATAAATTATTCTGAATGTCTGGAGGAAATTAAAAGATGTATTAGAGATACATATGAATACTTTGATGTTGCTGATTCAGTTTGGTGGGAGTCATTTTTCAATAATCAAAGTGACATGATTTCAAGATCAATAAATGAGGATACACTTTTGAAGACTCCATTTTTTTGGCCAAAAAATATGCCAAATGAACATGAGAAAACACACATTGTTGAACAACAACAATCTCAAGCTATTATTAATTCTCCACAGGTAGAGGAAAGAGAAATATATATTGGTTCTAAAAGATCACGTGCACAACGTGAAGCCATGGAAGACCTTTACAGGGGTTATGTGCATGATGTTAAGGAGAGTTTTATGATAGCAGTGTTAGCAGATGAAGATCCACTTGGCTATCCATTCTGGATTGCCAAGGTTATTAAAGTCATTAATGAAAATGAAGATATTACAGCTGTTGATGTACATTGGTATGCCACAAGTACCCACCCTTTCATTGGTGTGTACAAGTCTGAGATGGTAGTTGAAAAAAAATTGACAGAAAGAGAAAAAGAAATGGCACAAATATAATCGTCGCTGCACAGATGTCTTAAAATTGGAGGATGTTGACATACTTGCGTATGACTTCAATTTGAGAAAGAGAGGAACTCTTCGGTTGAAGACCATAAAGATTTTGAAGAAATTGCTACCATAACAAATACTGTTGAGATGCGACTCTGTTGAATGTAGTCGTAGATCTACGAGACTTTTGAACTCTAAAATGGTGGGCATGCATGTAGACTCAGATGGAGCACTAGTTGATGAAAGAAAGTAATATGGATCATCTTCATCTGCATCGAGTCATTAATCTAAAGATGTGGTTTCTGATGGTGTGCCATAACCTATGGTTGATTTTAAATAATTGTCTAAGAAATTTTTATGTAATTTATGTTTGCATGGTAACTTGAAATAAATATTTTCACTTCCATATGATTTTTCATGAAGTTATGAGACATTTCTATGTTTGTTGGATTATCTTTTAATTATGAAGAATTCATCTCTTTAGAATATCCACAGCGCAACAATGAATTACAAAAATAATTTATGTTATATTCAATATACCAATGTTGATATTTTGATTAAAAGTAAAAAAGAAAATAGAAATTAATGTTGAATTTTTAGATTATGCAGTGATATTGCCATGATATTATGTATTGTTACCATTTGGTATAAGATACTTTTAATTTTTTTTTAAATTATACGCTTCATTGAAAATGGACACTTTGTTTTGATGGTTGATTTTTAGGTTTTGATTGCAATTAGATTTAATTTATCTTAGGCTAAGATTTGAAAATAGATATATTTTTATCTTTTAAAATAAAAATTACTCTTGGAATAATAAATATTTCATTTACTTGTTTATTTTTAAAAACTGTTTAAGTCATATAATTTCTCCATAATTTCATGGTTCAAGTATGTTGAAAACTTAAAATTTAAAAACTTGAGATTTACAACTTGTCATTAAGGTTTTTATGCGGTACGATATTTTATCTTTAATGTTATGGTTGAAAACAATTACAATTTTAGGGTTTTTTAGAGTCAAAATATTTTATTTTTAACAACATGGATGAAAATAGTTGGAAATGATAAAGCTTTCAAACATGATATTTTTATCTTTAACATCATGTATCAAAATTTTTAGAATTTTACGATTTTTCAATGTCTTAATATGTTGTCTTTAATTCCATTGTTACAATGTGTCAAAATTGTGACACAGTTTTTTTTTGTTATTCCAGCATCAACTCGTTTTGTTTCAAATGTGTTTTTTCAATCCTTTTTTCAAGAAAAAATTTCGTTTTTAACATAATTTAAAAAAATGTTGAAATTTGACCTTGAAAAAAAAACAAATGCGTTCTGGATTACACACTTTTTGTTTTTGAGACATTTTTTTCATGATTTTTGAGTATTTTTGGGATAGAGTTCCCATTTTGAGGTAACTATGTTCTCACAGTACATTACAATAGTGTAAATGCATAGCAAGAAAAATCACAACGTTTCCCCAAACCTCATTTAAAATTTTCCCTTCACCTACATCTATAATCTCCTAATACAATAGTGCTTTCAGAGTCTCTACTTGTGGAGAAGATGAACCTCCTTTTTCATTCCCAAAGCTTCTTTTTAATAATTGCAAGAAATCTCAAAATAGAGAATTGTTGAGAGTAGTTTCCAAATCCTAAATTAGAGCTGTAAATTCTCCATTTTTCTCTTTGTTGGTCTCTTTCTATTGCTTTAAAATGTATTAGATCTTAAATCTCCAACTGATCTTCTGTTACAAACCAATCAAAATAATAAATAAATTAAATTGCACACTAAAATCATAATTAGAAAATATGGAAAAAACAACTCTCATGAAATTGTTAAATTAAAATAAATAAAATCTAAAGAAATTCTAAGATGCGATTGCTTCAAATTGATCTGATTAGCTTTTGAATCAATATTGAAAAATGAATTAGTGAAAACAATTTTCCCAAGCCAATGAAATTTGCCCAAATCAAATTTGAAAAAACTAATTGATGTTGCAAATTCATCACTTTGTCTTCTGCTGAATTTTTGGGTCATTAATTTATTGAATCTGCTAAAATCAATCTTCCCAGATTATTCTCTTTTGTCTTAGCTTTCCAACAAGCTATTGTGAACTTCATTTGATCAAGTAAACCTTAAGATATGCCTTTCAGAAAAATGTCAACCTTAAACAACATTAAGAAATTTTAACTAAAATTTCCATCTAAATTAAATTAATAAGTGCTAATTAACTAAATAATTAAAATCAATTAATTACAATTGTTTCATTAATTAAATATATACAATTTAATTTCAATTATTAAATAAATAAATTATAATTATATTATAATTACAAATAAAAAAATTTAAATTAATTTAATATTAAAAAAATCATGAAAAAATGTGCCAATAATTAAGTGGTTGTTAGCTCCATTTCAATGGGCCATAGTGAATCACAAAGGGAGACATAATGAGGGCTTTATTAAGTATGGAGCGGAGGTATAAGGCATTAGATGGGAGGCATAAGGTGTTTCATGATGTGAACTTTGGAAGGAGTGATTTCACATAGTTTTCACAGAGTTTTATAAATGAAGTTCCGAAAATAGGCAAGCCCGAAATGGAATGAGGGGAGAGGAGGAGGCATAAGGAGTATGGATTTCAGAGGAAGCCTTTTCAGAGGTTTTATTTCGGAGGTCCTATTCAAATAGGCCTCGAAATATATAATGTGCCGATGTTATTAAATGTCGAGACTTCGAATAGGCCATCGAAATTATGATTTCTAAGGATATGAATATCAGGAGGCTTTGGATTTCGGGGCCTATTTAAAATAGAGCTTCGATATTATACTTACGATACGCTGAGAGGTATTATAGTGTGCCGAGGTTGGAGTCATCAGAGGTTTTGAAATTTCAGAGGTTTAATTAAAACTAGCAGTTTCCCCAGGAGGTGCAAGGAGAGGCCGATAGGAGTATCATTTGCTAATTATTAATTTTAAGTAATTGTAGTTTTTGAGATGAAGGAGATTTTGTAGAATTTTTGCACAAAGATGATGTTCAATTCTCAGTTGTGCAGTAACAGGCTTATTGCTCAATTCTCAGTTATGCAGGTAGAGACTTATTCGATGAGTTGTGTAGGAACCTTTATAATTAAAGGTCTGAGATCCAAAAGTGATCTAAGATTTGTGATCACTGTTACATGTTAAAAAAAGGTTAGCAGAACAAACAAAAGATGCAATACTCTTCAGTTGGCTCTGATTATTCAGAAGAACAAAGGAATCTGCCAATTTAATCTCGAATAAATATATATTGTGTGTCTTGTTCGTTTTTTTTTCTCCACGACATCTCCATTAACTGCAAACCTAAAAATATATTACAAATGACAAACAAACTCTGCCTCAAATGCTAAAAATTCATAAATGTAACATGGCTTCGTAATGGAACATAGAGCTCTGCAATGATGCTTCACACTGAAAACATTTTTTGTAAATTAAATTATGGATGGAAAGAGAAAAAAATTAGGAAAAAATGAAAAACAAAAAATGCCCATTTCAAATATGAAAACCTCTAAATAGAAAAAAAACCTAAAAACCTAAATAATCAAAACCACAGACCAAAGAAAATTAAACCAATAGGCTCATTTAGTGTGAACTTTACCTTGAATATATTTTAGAACAAACAATGTAAAGCTTACACATCCAACTCCAATTATAACTTACAACTTCACTGATAACATCCTCTACAGTACACCCACTACCTGTACAAAATGATAGCACTGTACTGGGGAATCTGCTAACACAAATCTTAAATGATACAAAAAACATTGTTAAAAATATTGTAATGAGAGATGATGAATATGGAGTGGCTAGAACTAACCCTGGCAGAACAGGGCCAGAGAGGCCTTGTTATCACCTCAAAAGCACATAACTTCTAATTAAAAAAAAGAACAAAAATAAACTCTGTACTTAGTCACAGGAATATGCTATGGGGATTACAAGCTCACCTTAGGCTCGTAGACAATGTTGTTAGCAGTAGCACATGGTCCATCAGCATTAGGAAACTGTTGCCAGGAAATAAGGTGCAACTGTTGTCCACAAAAGGATGAAATGTGGCCCTTTATTGCTGTCGAGAAAAGGTAAAGTAACTTGTCTAATGACTCACTAACTCGCAGAATGTTGTCATAATAATTGCAGATCAGTTCTATTAGTTGGCTGCAATATTTCTACCAAATCAGACAGGATGCCAATGCCTAAAATAGGTGAGTGAAGGGTGAATATAACTATAGAGGAATGCACCCTCCAATCTAGTCAAGAATAAAGCATTTAAGTGTCATCATGAAGGCATGAAGTCAACATGAAAAATTGAAAGAAATTGCGGCTAGACTACTATCATACTGGCAGCCTCCAGACTGCCATAACCTACTAAAATCAACACCTCGAACAGATTTTCAAATCAGTTGTCACATACTCTCATATAACTTTGTTAAGATACTGCCCAAAATAGGATTAAAAACTAACAGAAGCTATGCCTTTCTAGCTGATACAAGATTGTACCCTAGTGCTATCATAAAAGCTGACATACTTATGAAATCCTTTTTCAAAATAGGCTGTAGCCTGTAACAGCCATCATCAATGGACCCATACTCTGTCCGGTATTCACCTAAGGAGGATGCTTATATTTCCTTGGAAAGTGCACATTTGAGAGTTGTTGTAGCTTACATCCTATGCCACCCACTCTTGTATTGATACCATCAAATCTACCTTGAATAGAGGACCCAAAATGCTAGAAAAGGCCCTCAAAGTCAGCATGAAGCCACCTTGAAATCTATACCAAAATTCGGCCAGTAAAAGTCTGAAACATCTCCACTAATATGATCTTAAAATGTTGATTTGGAAATCTGGGTTGTGTCTTTGTTTCTAAGTGTGTATTCAAAGGTTAACAGTTACTCCAACTTGGGGCAACATCCCCCTACAGGACGCTGAGATTCTTGGAACTCCAAATTCTAGAGAAACTTGAAAACAAGTGAATGACTCAAATCAACCCATCAAAAACAACTTCTACATTCCAAGACCAGTGACATATAACACAGCCCTAAAATAAATATAATTAAAAACAAATTATATTTAAAAACAACCAAAAAAAATTTTACGTGCAACTCAAAAATGTAATTTAGAATTTTAAAAATCAGCAACCTAATGGAAACGAACCTAAATGTTGTAGCCAAAAGTTTTAATGCCCGCTGACCGATTATACAAGGAATAATTTTGAATTACAGGAATTGCCTGCTTCGTGAGAGATGTTGTAATGCACTGAGATGCATGGATCTATTTTGGAATTTCATATTGTTTTGGGCATTACAAGGAAGCCCTAAGATACATGACTGAGTTTCATAAACAAATAATAGTGTTGTGGAAATAGAATATGAGGTACTGGATTTCAAATTACATATTATAGATCTGATCAAACAGAAATATGTACCTGTAAGAAGAAACAAAATAGGCTCAAACTTCGACATCCTATAGGCTTGTTACGAAATAATCCAGTTCAGAATAGAATATAAAGGTTTACAAAGAATGGCTATAAGAATTTCCGGATATTCACAACAGCCATGTCAGTTCTTTATTTACATTTAGAAGTTGTAGGTATCGTTAAAATTAACATTAAGAAACATGTACTTGCAAGAAGAAACAAAATAGGCTCTAACTTCGACATCCTGTAGGATTGTTAGGAAATAATCCAGTTCGGAATAGAATATAAAGGTTTACAAAGAATGGATTTTCAAATCAGTTGTCACAGACTGTCATATAACTTTGTTAAGATACTGCCCAAAATAGGATTAAAAACTAACAGAAGCTATGCCTTTCTAGCTGATACAAGATTGTACCCTAGTGCTATCATAAAAGCTGACATACTTATGAAATCCTTTTTCAGAATAGGTTGTAGCCTGTAACAGCCATCATCAATGCACCCTTACTCTGTCCGGTATTCACCTAGGGAGGATGCTTATATTTCCTTGGAAAGTGCACATTTGAGAGTTGTTGTAGCTCACATCCTATGCCACCCACTCTTGTATTGATACCATCAAATCTACCTTGAATAGAGGACCCAAAATGCTAGAAAAGGCCCTCAAAGTCAGCATGAAGCCACCTTGAAATCTATACCAAAATTCGGCCAGTAAAATTCTGAAACATCTCCACTAATATGATCTTAAAATGTTGATTTGGAAATCTGGGTTGTGTCTTTGTTTCTAAGTGTGTATTCAAAGGTTAACACTGAACAGTTACTCCAACTTGGGGCAACATTCCCCTACAGGACGCTGAGATTCCTGGAACTCCAGATGCTAGAGAAACTTGAAAACAAGTGAATGACTCAAATCAACCCGTCAAAAACAACTTCTACATTCCAAGACCAGTGACATATAACACAGCCCTAAAACAAATATAATTAAAAAAAATTATATTTAAAAACAGCCAAAAAAAAATTTACGTGCAACTCAAAAATGTAATTAAGAATTTTAAAAATCAGCAACCCAATGGAAACGAACCTAAACGCTGTAGCCAAAAGTTTTAATGCCCGCTGACCAATTATACAAGGAATAATTTTGAATTACAGGAATTGCTTGCTTCGTGAGAGATGGTGAAATGCACTGAGATGCATGGATCTATTTTGGAATTTCATATTGTTTCGGGCATTGCAAGGAAGCCCTAAGATACATGACTGAGTTTCATAAACAAATAATAGTGTTCTGGAAATACAATATGAGGTACTGGATTTCAAATTACATATTATAGATCTGATCAAACAGAAATATGTACCTGCAAGAAGAAACAAAATAGGCTCAAACTTCGACATCCTGTAGGCTTGTTACGAAATAATCCAGTTCAGAATAGAATATAAAGGTTTACAAAGAATGGCTATAAGAATTTCCGGATATTCACAACAGCGATGTCAGTTCTTTATTTACATTTAGAAGTTGCAGGTATCGTTAAAATTAACATTAAGAAACATGTACTTGCAAGAAGAAACAAAATAGGCTCTAACTTCGACATCCTGTAGGATTGTTAGGAAATAATCCAGTTCGGAATAGAATATAAAGGTTTACAAAGAATGGCTATAAGAATTTCTGCAGATTCACAACCGTCATGTCAGTTCTTTATTTACATTTAGAAGTTGCGGGTATCGTTAAAATTAACATTAAGAAACGAATGGTGACTGTAATCTTAGTTACAATGGTTATTATAGATGCCAATAATTTTACAACCAATACTTTGGAAGGAAATGTTGAGTCCAATTTGTGATGGGCATATAATATTCAAAATATTTTCAAAATAGCATTTCATAAATTGCATGGCATAGAAGCAAGAAATATAAGGGAGAGAAAAGTACACAATATTAGACATATTTCATAAGGTACCTTGTAAAACTATCGTAAAACTTGATTTCCCAACCTATAACCTCTTTGAGAAGGGATAACGAATATCCTCTAACATGGTTATAGCATAAAGGATGAAACATGATCCAGAGTTTCCAAAGGAGACAAACCCTAAGTTCGCAAAGGAAACAATCCTCCTACCTGCCAACAACTTAGCACTGCTTGAAATTCAGTGGCATCACATCCCAAGTAGTTTCAACCCTAACTTTGACCTGGTGGTATCCTATCTATATTTCTACCTTTCCAGTAACTTCTTTTGCAGTACCCATATATCTAAGTATATCTAAGTATAACAGCTTGATATAAATAACTCATCACACTTGGTTCAAAGGCACAACAAGTTTTATCCCCATAACGAGGATTGCTTTTGCAGGATTTTGATATGATTGCTCCAGAATACATAAGCTATACAAAAGGTAACCAAAAAAAATTATGATACATCAAAAATCATGATTTTTTTAAGAACATACTCATTAATTTTTTTTCAAAAAAAAACAATTCACTGTAGACAGAAACCACCCAACTGTGGTCTATTCACAGTTAACCCGCATCCACAACATGCAAACTTTTTCTTTGCTAGCAAGGCTAGTGATATCCACAATCTGATTGATAAATACTTCAATTACAACTTATGATACAGAAAGCATCAATACAGCTACAACTGATCGATCTCTGGTTGTAATTATCTTGGAGTCTAACTTCTGTAGACCTTGCATCAATATAGCTACAACTGATCGATCTCTAGTTGTAATTATCTTGGAGTCTAACGTCAGTAAAAGGTCTACAAAGTAAGTAATCACAGCCTTATCCATTCTTGACAAGTTACAATGATAATATTTTGTCCACCATCATACAGAAACTCATCCAAAAGAATCCAGACTTAAATTATGTTCCATCTTTTCAATCAGTATAATTGAAGAAGACGATGAAGAAATTGGATTCAGTTTGGTAACTGTTTCATTTGATTAGGAAAAAGCAATCCCTGTAAGAATAAATGGGTAGATGCCAACCATGTGACTGCATTATGGGATCTTAACAAATTTTGTCAATTCTTAAGTGAATTTACTGCTAAAATTCACACCATGGATTTTATAATCCCGTTAATATTAGCCACAAACTGGTTTAATTTTTTTCTGTGATTCCTTATCAATATTGACTGTCTTAGAAAAGAAATGTTCTGCCATAAAATAAAATAAAAACCATTTAAGCTAAAATGATAACTTTGAGATATATAATATCATGGTGAATTATTAATGGCATTCCAGCAAAAGAGACAGCAGGGAACCACAATTCATAATTATGATCATTTTTTAATTGCGTCCAACAATCTCTGCAATAGAAACGAATCAAACAAAGAACAGGGGACATTTAATTTACACCAAAATGTATATATAGATTTGTTGCACTGACTGGGCATCCAGGAACCCTTACAATGACAAGCAAAGAACTGACGCCATAGGCTGTGTCCCTTGATTAATAGAAATATGTAGACAGGCGATAAAGAATTTTTTTATATGGGCAACAAATATAAAAAGTATATAGAGACAACATCTTCCATCGAAAGAATATTACAGTTTATGTCAATCAATGCTTGCATAAACTAACTTGAGGCATAAAGTGAAAATCAATAACAGAAACAGAAAATTTCCTTTAAGCATTTATGCACTCTGCCATCAGGTAAATGAGCTGACCGTTTGTGAATTTATAAAATCAACCTCACTCTGATAAATAAAGGATCCTACAGAAGTAATACAGTAACTTTCAGATAATATTGTAAGCACAAGGCCTGCAGAGGCAACAAGTATATGTATCCTCATCCTTGCTTACATAGTCATGTAAACAAGTAAGAATGGGGAGCAAAATTGCAGCATAAGGCATACAAAGAGTTTCAAATGCTTATGCTAGGCAGACATAGCCTTTTACTAATTAAATTCAATGTCCTTTCCCGTAATATCACTGAAAAGACTGTTTAGCTCAGATCATGGAGAGGAATATAGAGGAACTACCTATAGCCAAAGGCATCATGGGGAAGGGGATCAAACTCGACACCCAGCATGGGACCATCTTCTCGAAATAATCTGCCCAGCTGAGCTTTAACAACAGAAATAGCCTGGTGTTCAACAGCTTGTTGCCAGTATATTGGTTCAACGACCATATGTAAACCTGCTTTCTCTCTTCTCTTGCTCCTTGCTTCAATTTCAAATGAATTCAGACTCTTTGATGGCAGCCTTCTTGCTTCCATTTCATAAGAACTCCTACTCTGCAACGACGATCGCTCTTGAGATAACGAAACATAAGGGTCTTCGACAATATCATGATTCCCTTTAAGTAGTTCACGATCAGTGAGCTCAGCAGCGAGAACAGCAGACGGATAGTCATGATTATTCACAAACCTGTGGTTCTCACCGTCTTTAGCTTTAAAACGATCCCAATTTTTTGCCTGTTTAGAATTGCTTCCACCAGCCTGTTTCAAGCCCTTGGCAATATATTGATCTTCGGTAGCCACTGCAAAGTGTTGAGGAGTATATGTATGCTCCATACCCATATGCATAACCTGCCCTTTGCTTTTCTTACTATTACTTCCTTTCATTTCCACATAGTTCCCATTCCTCAACGCGTCCATTTCATATGAACTCTTACTCTGCAATGAGAAAGTGTCTTGGGAAGTGGAAACAGTGCCTGCATGATGAGGGTCCTCTTCCATAACCCTCTGATTCCTCTTCAGCATGTCGTGATCGGTAAGTTCGGCGGCAAGGACTGCAGATGGGTAATCAGAGATTCCCAACAATCTCTTCTTCTCCGATCGCCCCAACTCAGTTCTGACAACATGTTGATGTTGTTGCAGGTTGCTACCACTGCCGGCATCAAGCTCCTTGTTGCTATCAGGTTCCTCCTTCTTACCCTTCTTGTCCTTAAGCCTCCTGTGCCGAAACCAGCGCTGGACCTGCTTCTCCGACAATCCCAACTCCCTGGAGAGCTTGGCTTTCATCGATTCCGTGGGATACTTGTGCTCTGCGCATAGAATCTCATTTTGGAAATCAAACAAAACAGACCAACATGCATTTTCATAGGTTTTCTGGATTTTTTCTTTTTGCAATTTGTATTAGGTCACTCTGATTTTTGCCGATCTAGCCATTACTGAAATCCTATTCAATAAACAAAACAAAGAAGGAGATTGGTGTTTTTTTTTTTTCACATAAACCCACATGCATATATACGTACCTGTATAGATGTTCTCCAGGGCCTCCACCTGAGATGGGGTTTTCAGCCTTCGCTTCTGCTCAACGAATCATTTGTCCTCCATGGAACCCAAATCGAATACCTCGATCATTCAACGAATACCTGGAAAGGAAGGAAGAGCAAACCCAGAAGAAGAATGAAAGATATTGTGAAATGAAACCAAGCATTCCCCACCACCAGCACCACTACACTCTTCAAATCTGTAAAATTTAATTCCGTAAAGGGGCAGAAATGAGTTTATTGCAAGTAGAAGTATGCGGCGCAAGGCCTTGTTCCTACATATAAGAAAGTAGTTGCAGAGCTTCTGGAATGTTGTTATTATTGCAATAGGCATCTTCAAATATTTGACATTTTCAGAGATATTTGAAGATGATCAACAATACTTTAAAAAATTAACCACATATCTGTTGGATTTTCTGAGTTTTAAGGTTTCTGAGAGTTAAAAGCATAGCATACCCTTTTCATGGCTCTATCAAGTGCATCGGGTCCATATTGATGAACAAAGCGTTCTACAGAATTTGTGGCCCTTGCATTGGGGTTCAGAAGCATCTGCCTGAAAAAGTTCTCATACACATAAGCTGCCCCTTTGAACACGGGCAACACCAGCCAGCAGGTGGCTATCAGTTTGACATAAGGCCAGAATGGCAACCTGTAAACGCAAGCCAAAACTCAGCTCTTGGAGACTAAAAGGCCATTAGTCCAAAGATAGTTTGGCAGAGATTCTTCTTACCATTCTAGCACCCGGGAGAAGGAAAGCTCAAACAGTGTCATGTACGAGTATAGAACCCAGTACGTCAGCCACTGCTGATCATCCAGCCGAGATGGACTCTCTATCACTCTGATGGAGGAATATCTGCAAAAATTAAGACAACCCACTACATTTATCACCAAAACACAGATACAAGGCCATGATTACACCACTGGTTACAGTTCCAGTCATTCTAATGGTGGGTTTTATTGAAACAGAGTATTAAAGCAACCGAAATAAGAAAAGAAGGGAATTTGATACTTACAGAGGATAAAGTAATGTCACCACAGGTCTGCATGGTTGAAAACCAACACCCATTTAGAAACAACAATTAGGATTGCAATTCAAAACACAATACACTGATGAAATGGAGCATTTGTGAACAACTTACCCTGCAAAAATGTCAATATTATACAAAAATGCTTTGAGAAAACTCCCCCAACCCATGGTTATCTGAAAGAAATTTCCACCAATTCGACTATATTCTTGTCTTGAAGAGCCCTGATTTCGTCCAGGTCGATGACTTCCTCCTTTTCCAGGTTGTCGACAATTTCTTTTTCCAGAGGTTTTTTGGCAGCTCTGGGTTTAAGGCTTCCTTCTTTTATGAGTTCTTTCCTGCGCAGAGCAACCGCCCTGTCGACCTCGGTGAAGAAGTCTCCTTCATCCTGTTTACTGTCGAGTCTCGTCTTCGTCCAAGCCAATGGCGGACGGGAAGACGTGTTTGTCCCGCTCGTATTCCTCGGCCTCCTTCTTCCGCGCCCTGGCAGCCTTTGTTTCCACGCGCGCGAATTTGGTGAGTCCCATGTAGTCATCTTCTGATACTTCTGGAGGCTCTTCCTCCGCGGGGTTCGGAAAGAAGTTGTCGCTGCCGTTGCTGCCACTACTCCTAGCTGTGAACTGTATTCTGGAGATGAGACCACGCGACAGGGTGTGAAGCAACAGCTGTCAGCCAGAGATTAAAACTGTCAGGGAACACGTGTCAGGGAGACATTGAAAATGTTGACGATGAAAAACTGCATCTCTTTCAAAAGAGAAGGCCTATCGGCCTAATTAAGTTATAAAAATGAGGGAGCCTGGAATGGAAAGGAGAGATAAGAGATTGTGTTACGAAATAAAAAGTTCTGATGTCTCGAAATAAGGTGTGAAGTGAAATATGACGAGGTGGAAATGAGGAGTAGAGTAAGGTGTGAAGTGAAATATGATGAGGTTGGAATGAGGAGTAGAGGAGGGTGGTACATAAGATTTTGTAAGGTAAGTAAGTAAATTGTATTGATATAATATGAATGGTAGTTTATATGTGTTTAAATAAGTATTGATTGGTCATGAGGGTTGATTGGACATGTCTTTTGACCTGCTACTTCATAATTAATTTTATTTAAAGTTAATTTACTAATTTATTTAATTAATTATATTGTGTATTATTTATTCATAGCATTGCCACTCTCTTTAGAGATGCTTTGTCCTCAAAGCACAACCAAGCGAGTCTTCTATAGTTGAACATTGTTGCAATGGAATGACATCCTTTCATTCATTAGTGCTTTCTTCACGAGTACTTGTACCTTCCTTGGAACTAGAAGTGTTAACACCTTTTAATTTATAATGTCATCCTTACTAGTTAAATTCCATGAATTGTTCTTCAAGGTTTGTCGTATAGCTCTCTAGTTGTATTAACCATTCTGCACCTAGAACTTTATCCATTCCTTTGAGTGGTAGGGCAAATAGATCCGTTTGCAGTTCTAGTTCTTGTATTTGGATTGAAACATTATGACATTCTCTTATTTCTTTGAAAATTTTCCCAGTAGTGACAGATATGGTAAGGTCCTTGATTAGGCATATACAAAGATCATGTTGTTTAACAAGATCAATGTTTATACCATTGAGAGTATACTAGAATCTATAAGTATATCGACATTTCTGCCTTTGATGAACCCTTTGAGCTTTAGGGTTTTGGGACATAGTCTCTTCCTCATATTTGTTGGTGGTGTAATATGCTTAATGTTTCTTCTTAGATATTGGTCTCTCTTCTTTCGAAGATGTGGTGGAATGTATTTTGCAGTTGCTTTCGGTTCTTGATTTATGGGAGAGTTACTCTTTTTATCATGGGTTTCCCAGTCACATGAGATTTTTGTTAATGACACTTCCTCAGAATCTGAATCTTCACTGTGTGTGACAACGACTCCTTCATCATGTTCTTGTACTTCAATTCATTTACCATCTACTATCCTATAGTAGCGTAGGGATGTGTCTTCACATTTATGTCCTGAAGTCCAATGTTCTCCACATTTGCGACAACTATCTTTATTTTTAATCTTCTTTTTTGGTTCGTTACTTGAAGTGTCTGATTATTTCTCGACTTCGTAATTATATAGTTTATTGTTAAGACATATGTGCCCTGATGTCCAATTGTCTCCACAATACCTACATTTGTTAGTTTCTTTTTTCCCTGAGTGTTGTTGCTGGTCTTCATCTTCTTTGAATGAGGTCATTCTGAGCTCATGTTTTCTTTCAATAATTATTGTTTCATGTCTAGCTTCCTCAATGGTTTTGGGTTTATATAATTTTAATTCTTCTCGAATATATTCTTTAAGGCCACAACGATACATTTACAGTAGCTCTTCATTTGAGAATCTCCTTTGCCTTACAACTAATACTTCCCACTCGTGAGTGTATTCTCTTACAAATCCTTTTTGTTTGAGGTGGACAAATCTTTCGTAAATATTGTCTTCTTCTTCATCATGGAACCTTTTGCGCAGGGCTTACACAAAATTTTTCCAATTGAACGAACAAGCTTCACATTTGTGGGTCCACCATATGAACCAATCATATGCTTCAACTTCCAAGCTCTTAGAAGTGGTCATGACCTTCTCTTGTTCACCTATTAGTGGGTTAGCTCTGAAAATGGCTTCCATTTTTACTTACCCATACAATGGCACCCTTATGGTTCTTACCATCGTACTTAGGCAATTTTGTTTTAATCTTGAGATAATCCTTGTCGAGGAACTTTGTAGGGTACTGACTCCCTTCAAACTGTACATGCGGTATTTGCAGTCTTTCGTGCATTGATGGAATTTCATGATTTAAAAAAGTATTGCCTTTTGGAGTTTTTGGACTTTGTGTGCCTGAGGGTGGATTGGCTCCTCTCACAAACTGGGTCATAATGCTTTTTAAATATGAAATATCATCGACTATTTGATCTTGTTTACTCACTGATTTGTCGACATTATCAAGGCGCTTATTTAACTTATTGATGTCCTCTTGATTTTTTTTTAATTCGTCCCTGTTATTGTTTGCCATTTTGTTCCTCTTTTTCATTGTAGACCCAATATATATATATATATATTACTATATATTTTTTTAATTAATTAAATTTTAATTTATATAATATAGTTTTTTATTTGAATTTATGTAACTAATTATACCCACGTAATTATACCCATGTGGAGTAGGACCCTCTCTCCGAATAAAAACTACAACCACTTTAAAAAGTAAGTCTGATCACATAAAAAGGACTACAACCACTTGATTTTTTGGGATTTTGGATCTCAATTTTTTTGTTAAAATTGAAATAAAAAAGACCCTCCAAAATTGGAATCTCGATAACATATAATGTTAATTGTTCTACAATATCAACTGCGGTGGTTCTGTAGGACCGTTAGAAAAAATAAATAAAAATAAATAAAAATTGATTAAATATTAATAAAAAATCAATATTTACAATTTATTTACAAAAATTTAAATAATATACATTTGTACATTTTTAGCCCTGATAGTAAAAATCATCGAACTTTGGATGAACAACGTTTGCAAACCATACATCCTAATGAGATGAAACGAGAACCGATGGAAAACTAGCGAAAAGTCGAACGCAATGAAGCAATCAAAAGAAAAGTCCGAAGAAAATGAAAATATCGCCAAATTCTCAGACACTTAACCTAAAGAAAACATTAAAGAGCGATGTAGCCAAAATTTATGAAAAAGGGCCCCCATTATTATTATGAAATAATAAGTTAAAAATGGGGGTGTTTTGATTTCACCACAGTAGAGGACCAAGAGAGGAGACACCAATGCAGTTCTCTACCAACTCGCACCTCGAATGGATGGCTCCAAACAAAATTGTTTGATGCCCTAGTTGGGCCATCTAGGGTTAGGGAAACAAATAAAAAGAAGAAGAAAAATGGTTTTAAGGAAGGGTGACCACCGAGGAATTTGACTAGTGCCTGTACCATTGGGAGAATTGAGTCACGGGTGCTAATATTAGGTTAAATTGACCTTCAAGGAGGCTAAAAGAAGAAGCCCTAACTACCCCTTTCAACAATGACCTTGATTTCGTTAATTAATGGACTTTTATGGATATATTACAACAATTTCCCACTAGGAACATTCACTTCATATCATCAATGAGTAACACATGCAAAAATTCTCAAGATCACAATTTCACACCATATCAAGTAAATTAGGGCATAAATTTCACTATGAGAAAAAATTCAACGCATTATAAATTTGCATAAAGATATTCAACAAAAAAAGACACTTACTAGACAATATGAAGTATACCCATCCATCAATAACGAAATTAGAAGCACCAAAAAGATAACAATATATCCATACATCAAAGTGCATCCCAAAAACACCCAAATTCTCCAAAAATTGCAGGTTGAAATCCTCTAATGAGGCTAGCGAAAATCCCAAGTGTGATGAGGAAATACAAATGAGGTCTTATCAATATATATGAGCCAATCACAAGTTCAGATGGACTGATTTAGCCTAATTAGGCCCTAATTAATTTTTAATGTGCATAATAGCCCTACTTTTGTGACAAAGCCACCAAATAGCTCCAAAATAAGAATAATTAGCCTCTCAAGAGGGCTGAAATGATAGAAAAATAGCTAGGATAGTTGTTGGAAGGCCTAGTGAAGTCACTCATGTGCCAAAATGAGTGGAAGGGCTCCAAAAATAGCGATGAAGGGGATAGTCTCTTGATCTCCAAGCAAATGACCTGTGGTGCTCCCAAGTGGTTGCGGGGTCACAAAATCATCCTCATGGGTCTCCAACTAAATCAAACAAGCATGCATCCCATCTGCAAGGGCTGGAACAATGATGCAAGCCCTCCCTTTTTCTCCCATGGTGAGACATCACCCCATCTAGGCCCCAAATCAACTTCCAAATGTGTGGTGTACATGTGTATCTGACTGGGAAAGGTGGTCTAGGTGCACATCATCATCAAATAAGTGGGACACGAGCGAGCAATGAATGGCGCCGAAGGATCCTGATGGCAGTGTGGGTGCAGGCATTAAGGAGAGCTACTCAAACTTTTGTACAATGTTCTCTAACTCAGGAGGAATCTGACCCTGATCTCCTTTTTCACTCTCGGTCATCAAAATTTATTAGATTTGTTGATAAAATTAATAAAATGCACATTGGAAGCTAAAAGTCCCTTTTCCCTTCGGAAGCATTATAACTCCCTTTTTAACAATATTAAACCTTTGAACCAATGTTTAAACCTTCGGAAATGTAATATTATAATGTACTTTAACCAATGGTTAAAACCCTCTTGGCAAAGTATTTCTGAGCTTCAAACGCTTTAATAAAGTTCTTTTTGAAATAATATTCAAACCTTCAGAAATATCATAAAAACCTTCAGAAATGAATCAATTTACTTTTAAACAATGAAACCTTTCCGGGAGTGTATTATAACGCACTTGAACCCACGTTTAAAGACCCCCTCGAACAAATATCAGAACTTTCGGAAATATTTATTTGAAGACCTTTGAAATGGGGTTTTGGATTTCAACAATTTAATAAATTTCTATTGCATGAGTTATCGGGTCCAAACCTTGTTTAACTCCCACGCAGCTTTCAGCGCGAACACAGTCAGATCTCCCACAGATCTAATCGGACGGTAATCGCGTTCATTCGACCTTCGAGCTTTATCTCCCAAAAGCAACGCGAAATGGGTGGTTTCGCGCCTGTGACGTGTCGCGTTTTAATTGGATCTCTTTCAAAATGGGAAATACCGCTCACAACTCAAAGGCTGTGCGACAATAATACATGGTTTCCTCCAAAACCGCTTTTCCTCAAAACTTTGTTTTAAATCGCGTTCAAACACGATTTTTCGCCTTTCCTTTGTTTAATTTCAATTCTCTCGGAAACCTCCTTTTTGCTGTGTAAATCATTAAACATGGATCAATTGTCACGGCTCGATCTCAAGCCAAACCCCGAATCTCTTCAAATCCTTCCAACCCTTTATACAGAGGTTAATAACTAAATAAACAAAGACCATTTGTCAATTATTCAATCTCAAGCATAGAAACCATAATTTTCAATTTCTTCCGAATCCTTACACAGAAGAAAATATACTCAAAATGCTACACAAAATGTATAAATCAAATGAATTTACGAAGGGTGAAACCCTCCAGGAACTTGCCAAGAATACACAGATAAACAAACTCCGAAATTTTATTAAAACAGAGGCAAATCCTCTAAATCAAGTCCTCCATGGTCCAAATCCGAATTCCTCCTTTACAAAGGTTACAATTTATAGGTTTTACATACCAATCGACCTCTTCTTGAGGATTGAATTCTCTTATTTTAGACAAAATCCTAATTACATAATATCCTCCTTAAATCTATCAATTGAAGCTAAATATACTAAATCTAATTAAAACAATCCAACTTCCCTAGATACTAGTTCAATCCTATCTATTACAACAGTAAATTGACAGCTAAAGGTACCAACACCTTTGCTTGTAAACTGTTTTTGGATTTTTGGAATAATTAATGAAGCTTTTGTCTCTAAGCCTCATGCCCCTGCATCAATCCCATGACATGGCTATCTCCTCTCTGCGATAGTGGAGGTCCATGGCTCTCAACACACACCCTGCAAATGCTAATATGATCCTCTAGAGGGCCTGGACCCTGTATAGGGAGACAAAACCCCAAGATGAATACCCACCTGCAATCCTGTATAAGATTCAATGCATCTCCTCACCTTCCAGTACAACAAATCATTAGTGTAATTGAGCAAATGAGGTTACAAATCATGGAATCAAGTGGGCACTTCATAATGGCACACCCTTCCATAATGGGCTTTAGAGTGTACAGGTGTCTCAAAGTTCAAGAAGGAGGATAATCAGGTACCCTATTAGGTGGTTTCAATCTCTAAGGGAGTGACAGGTCCACGGTACATTCGTCATGTGGTAGGTGTCTTGTGATATAATGATGGAACGAAGTGGGGCATCAAGGGAAGGCTCCAAGCCACATGCCATGGTACAAGGGTAGCTATAATAAGGGAAGCCCACACTCGTGTGTACAAATGTAGGAGAGATCAATCGTGGTACATGAGTTACCCCGACCTTTGTTTTTCCACCCTTCTTCATATGTCTTTTTCCTTTTATTTATTTTTATTTCTTTTGATTTCTCGGGGCTCCAGGGAATGAGAGCATGATGAAAGAGAGATAACAATGATTACCCCGTTACGGTTGGATAGTTCATTTCCCACCAGGGGTTGGGACAATCATGGGGTACTTAATGATGTAGGGGGCTCATATATGGGCCCTAGGAACCAAGGTGATGGCCATAATGATAGGGGGGTAGAGCTCATCATTGGCTTTTTCCTATGTGCTAAATTTGTATGTCTCGACCATCTTTTGCATTTTATGGTACATTTCCTGTTGAGAGTGGCCAAATTATGCTCTTTACTTTATTTTTAGATGCATCAACCTCAGGGGCATCATTCTAGGCTCGACCGTAAGTGTGAACAAAGGGAGGGGGAGGCTAACTCCTTGTAGAGCCAATGGAAAAATGTGGACCTAGATGGGAGATATGTGGAAAGGAGTTATAATGAGAAGAGGGAGTGATGTATGTGGTTTCGGGAAGCGGGACCATGCAATCAAAATCAAGATTTCCCATATTGTAGCACTCCTAAAGCTAGCATCCAATAAAGGAGATTCCATAGGTCTAGGATACAAGGTTAACCACCAAGTTGGACAAGGGGGTAAGATTATATACCAAGCCCATTCTTTCTGCTGAATCCCCCCACCAATCCATGCCCATAAGTGTCCATGAAAAGCAAGCAAAAATAACCAACTACATAATGAAATCCATACCTTCAGGGTTGGAAGGCCCACCTTCAAACATACGATCATAACAGATGGGCGAGGGTACATAATAGCTGACTCTGGTGGCTGAAAAGAGTTGCTAGTTGCTGGCTGAAGATATTCTAGGAAAAACAAATTCTCATATGGGTGTCATCCACAGGTGGTGGGTAACATGACTCACGATTTTTTGATTATTTTCCACTTTGAGAGATTTTAATTTCTCTCAAATTAGTTTTTGACTCAAAATGAATTAATTTTATGGCTTAGAATTTTTATTTAATTTTGCTAGAAAAATTAATTAATTGACTCTAGAGGGGATTAATTATTTTTTCCACCTTCAAATACTTTAGCCATGGTGTTTAACTATGAGTAACCATGCACTTAAATATTTTTACATCAAGATATTATGACTTAATTCAACACTTAGAAGGGGAAATACACATTTAGACATAGGCCTTCAAGACACTACTATAATATCCCCAATTTTTAATCTTCATGTGAGGAGGTCAGCGGTGATCCTTGGGATGGTGCTAAGCATAACACAATTTTGAAATTCAGGTATGGGAGGTATAAGGACTTAGGAGAACAAGAGATATTTCGACCCTGGTGGAATGTGGGGGTCACAGAAAGAAGACAATTCAACCCTTGGGGATAATTCACACTTGTGAAGGAAGAGAGAAAGAAAGGAGGTGTGAGTTAGTGGAAAATGGGGTCCACCAAGAGAGAGAGGACCAATTTCTATAAATAAGGCAAGGAGGCCTCCATTTGGTATCTTTTGACAATCTAACTTTTGAACCCAAGCTTTCTTGAGTTGTTTAGCCAAGTAAACCAATGCTGTTTAGCACAAGGAATTCCCAAGCGAGAATTCCACCTCTACCTTCGGTGAAATTCAAGTGTCACCATAGGAGAGTATTTCAGAACTTAGAGGGGAGAGTTTTGCTGAGTTCGCGGGACACATCAACTCTTGCTTCAACTAGTTTGAACTTCCAGGAAGATGCAAGGGAAAAAATCGAACCACTGAGTTGAGAGAGTTTCAAGGGGAATTCTGGCCAGTAAATTTAGGAAAAATTTCATAAAGGGTGGACCAGCATTTGTGGAGAATTTCGGGGCTGGAAGTTGCTACTACTGAGAGAGAAAAACTCACCATTTTAGGGCCTGCAAAGAAGTGTTATTGGGCAAAATTTGCGGGGCTAGATTCATCTTATTTGTGCCGGGTTTTGGAAGGAATTTCACACATCTTCCGGAGGAAATTTGCATGGAAATCCTACAACTAATTGAGAAGGAATTTGTGACATATTCAACCGTTTGAATTGTGGGGGATGCATAAACTGTTAAGGAGGGCATAACACCAAATTTGGGTCATTCCAGGAGATCAGAATTAGCCCAAATTATTTCTGGGTTTTGTCGGACTAGCCTCAAGGAGTCTGCTCTTAATTTTTCAGAATTTTTGGAGGAGTTTTGGTGCCCCAAAACAACAAGATTATTTTCCAACGAGCTAAGAGGAGTGAGCTTAAGTTTTGGGTCCTAGGTGGTCGATAAAATGTGTCCAAACCCTGCCTAGGTTTTTTTGGGTTTGTGGTGGAGAGCCCAAGATTAATTTGGCCAAAAATTTTGAGCACTTTTGGAGGATCAAACAAGGGTATCTTTCCAACCAGCAATGCAGATTTCCAGGGAGAGCATAGAGGAGGAGTCACTTCCCATCATCCAGGCACCTTGTTTTCTCACCTGGGATTTTTCTAGCTTGGTTTTGGCAAGCCTAGGTGCACTTGTTCTTGCCTATTGTAATCCTACCATGATATATAATAAAATGGATCAACCTCTTTTGGAGTAAATTGTGATGTGTTGAGATTTCTGTGGTGGTTTTTTTTAAATTTTTGGTTGCATGCAAGAAATCTATGGCTATTATCACTTAATATTTCCATTGGGAATATTACAGTGGAATCGAATCCCATGATCTTGACCAGTTGTGGGGTAGCCAACTTGTTCATGGGAGATTTGGGCATGTAGGCACAATGACAAGTTAAACCATAGAGAAGCCATAGCTCAAGGGAGATTTAGTATGTAGGAATTATGGGGTGGAATCCACTGGAATGATGAGAGATTGGCCCAGTTGAGGAAGGCATCAGAACAAATCCATCCTCATCCTTACAACAGAGACACTAGAGGTGCGCAAGTCGTGGGAGTGTAGCCATATACACCATGTGGGGAGCAGGTAGGATGGGGACATTTAGAGGGTTTGACCAGGAGGCGCTTCTGCTGGTGGAGACCTGGCTTTAGATACAAGGAGATTGAGGAGGAGGTTAAGCATGAGGAAGAGGACACGCAGGAATGTGAGGAACACATTGATATACCCAGTGTAGCATAGGAATCACCATTGTTGGAGACCTCTGTGATAGCACCAGTTGACACCTTGGTGGAGAGGGTCGAGCATACACCCATAAAGCCATATGTTGATGAGGTGTCGTTCCTAGATGGGGTTCCAGGAGACACAGAGGTACCCGAAGCCATCACTGAGTTCCAAAACGACAACTACCTACAACAACGAGAACACATAGAGGGACGTGAGCTAGACATGGAGGGGCAGTCCATGACTCATGTTCAGCCCATGGTGGCAGAGGACGAGAAGTCGTCTTTTGGGCCAACCAATGATTTAGAGCAGATAGATGCGCAGACCGTCAACAGGGTTTCAATACTTCCAGAAAATAGCTCTCTTTGGGCTTATATAGATGGGGCTTGCAACATTTCTAGGCTACCCTTGCACAATGGGGAGGGAGATGCAGAGTCACCTCGACAAATTTCATGTGTTGAACAGGATGGTGAGATGAGGCGACATGAGCTACAGAGGGTGCAACACTCGTAGGATGGAGGGCTTGTTCTATGTGCGAAAGTTCATGCATCCCATCCCTCTCTAGGGGTTGGATGGTGAGATATTTTGAGTTAGTACTCGGTGGAGTGGGCTAGACTCATGGAGATGGTCGTAGTACGGAGTGAAGCTTAGTGGGAGCTCTCAAACACCGAGGGTACTAGAGGCCCAGGTTGGCATTGGGATTCAGGTGGGGCTTCCTATCTGATATTAGACATGCGGGATGGCTATGGAATTGATGAGGTAGTCGACCCAGTGACCGATCACATGCATTCTTTAGGGGAGTTCTAGTCGGCAGTAGTGGCCAGGCAGTTTGTAAGCAGAATCCATGGGTTGTTTTGGCATGTTGGTTTCACATGGGGTAGCAGGATGATTAAAATTCTCTGGTAGGATTTGGTTGGAGGTGGCATGGGTAGGCCACCAGACTGGGCATTGTGTGGAGACGATGTTCTCCCTTTGAGGTATTGGGCTCAGGAGTCATCGAGGGTTGGCACAATAGAGATATCCCCTCTAGCAGGTGTGGAGTTAGACTGCTCAGGTCTACTAGGATGGATGAAGAGACAGGACACATGTCATGGTCAGTTGCAATGTTCCAAAATAGGAAAGCAGTGATATGCAAGCAAATAACAAATTTACACCATAATTTTTTTTAAACAATTCAGTAAACACCCAGAACAATAAGAAATATGGAAGCAGCTGAGCCATTTTATTATAGAATGGAGAAAAAGTACAAATATATGGAATAATTCACATGTGCTTGCCTTTTTGGCAAGTGGAGAAAAGCTCAGGTGAAACAATGATAACCCATAAGTTGTCCAACTGCTGCTCTGCGTTGTCCCAACAGTTTTGCACTGACTGCTGCAAAGAAATGGCTGAAAACCCCAGCTTTGGTGCTCAGAAAATTCTGCAAAATTACTTCTAGGCTCCTCAAGCCAACCCCACCAAAACCCAAAAATGGTTTGGCCTCATCATGACCTTCCAAAATCAACCCTCAAAGGCCCTACGCTCTCTAGCAACTATTGAAGCACGATGTCTTCCCAATCACCAACAAAACCCTCCACAAACACTCCAAAAATGTAACAATCAACTCCACCAATACTTTCCTTATTTCTCTCGGCAAGCAATAACCCCAATGGATGAGACTCTATCTCCCACGTGTGCCAAGTTTCTCTCCTCTGCACTGGCCCCAGAGACTGCAAAATAAATCCAGAATATTGTTGCCACTACCTGCCCTCAAACTCACCCAATAGCCGACAAATATATTGAGGCTTCTTCTCCAAACTTCTCTTGACAATAGTCCTCCAGAATAATGTTATAATGGCCCACACAAAATCCACCACTACGTCCTCCAGAAATACGCACTACTGGGGCAAACTGAAAACTCCTTCGGATGATAATGGATGAACCTCACTAGGGTGGCACTCGAAGTCCCCCGAAGAAAGGGTGAGCTCTTTGCTTGGAAAACTCTTTCTAAACAACAAGTGACCCGGCGAAACAACTCGAGCAACAGAATCAAAATCGATAAGCCAAGTGTAGGGACCAACCCTATACAGTAAACTAGGGATAAACCATAAAAATACAAAATTGGAAACTCAGAAATATTAATCACTTATATCAACATCGATGAATTTAACTTCATTTCACATACATATATTTTACATGTTAATTATAGGCACAAGGAAGTCATATAAAGAAAACATGATAAATAACATATGTACCGTTCACCAGGAGATGAGATTCAATCTTGACTTTCCGCTACTTGCGCTCCCTTTTTGTCATCTACCTCCAAGCGTGAGTGTTGTTATTCTTAATCCGAATATGATGACCGACCAGTTGACCTTCCATCCTTCCTCTCTCCATTCCACTTGGGTACTTCTCCTTCCCCTCCCCGACACAGACCCCCCGCCCCTTAGCGGGCTGTACAATGAATGTGCTAATGACAGAGGTGAGCACTCTGGCTCACAAGAGTCCTCTCTAAAGTCCCCACTCCACCAAACCAGCTCGTACCTACCTGCCACACATGGGGGCCCCTCCATCCAACACAGAGTAAGCCAAAAGTCCGTTTCCTGTTACCACCTTTCTTTTAGAGTCCATAGGTGACATCACCATGCATAATTAATTATTTTTATTAATCCAAAATTTGATTATTCACCCACCCATGTGTCACCCTCTCACCAAGACTCTCCGAAATCATTAACTTAAATATTAATTTAAAATAGTATTTTCCTCACTCCAACAAGGCTTCCTATTTCTTCTCTTAGTTTTCTCTTGATTCCCCCTTTCCTGCTCCTTAATTTGTGTTTATTACTGAAGTTAACTGATAAGTCTCAGATTTGGTCCCATAACTACCTCTTAATTTAACTCAATTTGCCTCTCAGATGGATATTCTTATGTTGCCTCTTGCCACATAGAGGTTCTCTAAATTTCTCCAATTTTAATTTATTAATCTTATTTTAATTCACTACCATCTCTCTTAATGAAGTTTTTTAACTATTCTATGATTAATATTTATACTTAAATCTATGTCCCTCTTTCGCCCTTTTGCCTAATTAAGTTACTTATGTACATTATCCACTTAATATTTTGTTTTAACGTGGAAAGGGTAGAGTTATCAAGTTAAAATATTTATTTCTTCATGTTCTTCCCTTCTCCTAATTTTTATTCTTGATTTAATTTCCTTGGTTATAACTTCATTTACTACTTGATATGAATTAGTAGGATTTTCATATCTTGATTATATTTATTAGTTTCTTTTTACTTATGTCGAGGGTGTCAAGTTGGTCATGCTCTTCAAGAACTTCCATTCGAAGTTCCAAGGGTGCCATGCCTAACAATTTATTTGTGATGCCAAGGGTGCCAAGTCGATCGTGCCCTTCAAGAATTTCTCTTGAAGTTCCAAGGGTGCCACGTCACTTGCCCTTCAAGCATCCAATGGCTATGAGGGGAAATTATAGGTGCAACGATAGAGACCAATATCATCTCGTATGTCACCTGCTATATTGAGACTAATGGTGCTGGGGATCAAGGAATCCGCCTTGATGCGTGCCGCCTAGAAAATCCTTGTGAGCAACCCAAATTTGGGACCTGCCCCCACGACATCGTGATCTTCAAGGTGAAGGTGTTTCGACCTTTCCAGCCTAAGTCACGGTGGGAGTGCTAGTAGGTGAGATCAGGGACACTGTCCCACCCCTCCCATGCAATTCCATCCAATTGTACAACCCCATCACCCATATGTGAGTCATTCGGCCAAGCAACTAACATGTTCCTGCAGTCACTGACATATCATCAAAGTATATATATATATATATATATAGCAAGTTTCAAATTGTACTTAGAATTTCAAAGGAAAAATATTAATTTCTATCAAACCAGATGTTGTCAACTCATCATATGCGAGTGCCTCTGGTGATTTCCTGTCATACTCAATAATCATCAGTAACAAAGTTTCTCAGTGTTATTCATTATCATAATAGTAACATCAACATGACCTAGTCATTCACATCGTTGTTCATTTTGAATCAGAACTAATGTAAGTAGTTAACATACGGGACACATCCATCATGGTTATCATAATCATAACATCAATGGGAAATTAACATATCTATCAAAGCCATCATCATTGTAACATCAATAGAAAACATACCTATCCATCAAGTCTATCATCATCATGATATCAATAGAGAACATGCATATCCATTAATGCTACAATCATATCAATAGAGAACGTACATAACCATTAATGATGTCATCATCACAGTATCAATAAATAACATACATAACCATCAAATCCACTAATAATAGAGTCATGTGTTCAGATCCTCAACCTGAGGTCCTCAAAGAATAAAGTGTTGGCCTTAGGCCTAAATAAATTTTAATGGCATATTACTGCCAATCAACTACAGCGGGGCACTACATACACCCCCTCTTAATAATAGACTTCATCCCGAAGTCCTTATAATAGGTAAGGAAAATGGTGACGCATCTCCTCGGCATCCTCCCAAGTGGCTGAAATGGGACTATAATTGTCCCACTAGACCTTAACTTGGTCCACTAATTGTCATCTAAGCTGCAAAGTTTGTTGGTCCAGTATGCAAACTGGTTTGGCCATCACCGTGCCCTTATCTGAAACCAACAAATGACCCAAGTCAATAACATGCAAAGAATCTGAAATATAATAACGCAAAACATAAACATGAAACACGTCATGAATATGTGCTAGAGATGGAGATAAGGAAAGCTTATATTCCACTAACCCTTTTCCTTTAAGATTTCAAAAGGTTTCTCAAACCGTGGAGACAACTTTGCTCCTTTTCCAAATATTATAGAGCTCTTTTGGGGCCTTACTCTTAGGAACACCCTATCTCCCACTTCATAAATTCGGTCTATTCGATGAGTGTCAACATAACTCTTTTGTCGATCTTGTGCTTCTTTTATGATCCCCTTAATCGTAGTCATTTTTTTTCTTTCATCTATTGCATTACTTTTGATCTTATTAATACTTGATCCTCTAGTCAGTCCCAACTGAGAGGTGTTCTACAAGGTTCCCCATACAAGAAATCAAATGACATCATCTTGATGGAACTCTAATAATTGTTATTGTAAGCAAATTCTACTAGTGGTAACGACTCTTCCCATCTCTCTCTTTTTTTTTTCTGGGTCCATCACATACATATGTAGCATGTCCTCGAGGATTTTATTGTTCCTCTTTGTTCAACCATTTGTCTCAGGTGATAAGCAGTGTTGAAGTTAAATTAGGTTCCCAAGTTTTCTTGGAAATTAGTCCAAAATATTCCTGTAAACACTGCTCCCCTATCTGATATGATCTTCATATGCACTCCATGTAATCTCACGATATCATCAATAAAGACTTTGGATATCTCTGGTGCCTTATAAGTAGTCTTAACTTGTATAAATTGGCACTCTTGGTCAACGTGTCCACCACAACAAATATGGCATCATGTTTTCTTGATGAAATCAATTGGTATAACTTCCTATTTAGGTTTGGGTATCTCAAGGGGTTGCAGTAACCTTGCTAGATGGTCGTGTTCAAATTTTACTCACTGAAACCCTAAACATCTCACTACGAATTTCAAAACCTCTTTCTTCATCCTTTTGCAAAATAAGATAGGTTTCAGGTCCACACTCATCTTCTTAACACCGGGGTGTGCCATTTATACTGCTATATATTCTTCGCGCAATATTTATTGGCATATATCTTCCTTCGGTCACATATATATCCTCCCCTGAAATCGTAGTATCCTATCGTTATCAAGGGAGTATCCTTCATACTTTGGGATCATCATTTCGTCTTCCCTTAAAATATTGCTAACCTCTTGGTATCACGTGTCCTCAATTTGTAAGTCAAGCAACCTCTCCCTCAAGTTTGCCTTTAAGGGAATTACCGAAATTATCTGAGGCCTCCTACTTAAAGCCTCAACCACATTATTTATCATACCTTTTATCTAAGTAGTATCAAAATCATATTCACTGATTAGCTCAGGCCACCATCTCTATATTGCATTTAAGTTTTCTTGAGTGAATATGTGCTTTAGCCCACAATGGTGAGTTTGAAGTTCAACCTTCCTTCTTAGAAGGTAGTGCCTCCAAATCTTTAGGGTGTAAACAATTGTTTCCATTTCTAGATAATGGGTTGCGTAGTTCTCTTCATGGGTTCTAAGTTTTCTTGACGCGTATATTATTAATCTCCCTTCTATCATCAATATGTAACCCAATCCTTCCTTGGAGACATCAGTGAAAACCAAAACTTATTTCTCCTTATCTTGCCTACAGAACTAGTACCACTGTTAATATACTTTTAACCATTGGAATGCCTCTTCACATTTTTCAGTCGAAACAAACTATTGATTATTTCTTTGGAATTCGAAAATGGGTTTTGATATCTTCGAAAACCCATCAATAAATCTATGATAATATCCATCCATGCTCGTGAAACTGCATATTTCATGAACATTGGTTGGTTCCAGTTATTTAATGATGGCCTCAATCTTTGTTAGGTCTACCAAAATACCTTCCCAAGAGATAATATGCCCAAGATAGTGGATCTTGGATTAGTAGAAGGAACACTTTGACAATTTCCCATACAATCAGTTCTCTTTAAGACATTGTAAAACTAGCCTTAATTGTTCATCATGATCCTATGTGGGATTTGAGTAGATCAAAATATCATTGATAAATATTTGTACAAAATTTTCTAGGTAAAATCAGAATATTTCATTCATCAAAATCATGAAAACACCTAGGCAATTTTTCAGACCAAAGGGTAATACTACACATTCATAATGCCCAAATCTTGTCTTAAAGGTTGTCTCTGGAATAACTTCCTCTTTGATGCTGCCCTGATGGTACCCAGTTCTTAGGTCTGTCTTTGAAAACATAGAATCTCCCTTCATTCGATCGAACAAGGCATCTATCATCATAGAGGGTATTGATTTTTGATGGTCACCTTGTTCAACTAGCAATAGTTAATGAAAAATCGCAAGTCCCATCTTTCTTATTAACAAAGATTATAGGGGATCCCTATGGGATATGTTGGGTCGTATGAAACCCAAGTTTAGTAATTTCTTTAATAATATTTGCAACTCCTTTAATTTTGGAGTTCACATATGATATAGTGCTTTTGCAATAGTCTCCATTCCTAGTTTAAGGTCAATGGTGAAGTCGATTTCCCTTTTGGGGTATCCCAAGAAGTTCTTTGGGAAAAATATCCTTGGATTTAGGTGGGATTTTTGTGATATGGAGGTGACAAAAGTTGGTTGTTGTGGTGGTGCCATGATGTTCATAGGTAGTGATGGTTCATAATCCTATTGTATGAACCAATCAACAAATATAAGAAAATAAAAGAGCGATGAATTTAATAATTTTGAAGTGACTCAAGTTTACATCATTGATAATGGAACTTTGAAATGATAGTAAAATTCTCTCTCTTTTTCACACACACACACACACACACACATATATATATGGGACAGACAATAATTAATATGATAATTTTTACTTATTTTATTTATTTATTTATTTTTATACATAAATTAGTAATATATACATACTATATTATTAGGATTTTTGAAATTACATTCATAACAACTCCCATATCTAGGAGATTATATAAGAAGCAAATAATATTTAATTTTTGGTAAATATATAAGAAGCAATTAGTACTTTATATAAGAAGAAAATAACACTTTAACTCTTCGTAAACACACTTTACTACAAGATTATAAACAATGTGTAGTACATATTTACCTTTTACTTGTACTTAATTTATGCAAAGAATTGCCCAAATTATGGTGGGCAGTAATTGATAGTAAATACAATGGATCATTGGAATATAAGAATGTCCAATATTATTATCCTTATTAAATTTAGTGTATATCTTCACTCACTTTTATCTCAACTTAATTGGTGGTGGATAAATTACCTTTAAATCGAAGGTGTAAAATTGACATTTGTCCTTTAATAAATTTAGTTAACTCTTAATTCTTAATAATAAGGGGTATTTACTAATTGACATTCTAAGTCCCATGTACCATATGTATTTATAACTGGTAATTTTTTTTTTATTCATTCAAAGTTCAAATTCACTAATTTTTTTTTTAATCTTTAAATCATATTTGGAGAAATTTAATATAATAATTACATATGCATAATAATTAAATTTATAGTAATTATTACATGATACAAATAAATTTATTAAAGGAAATAATGTACATAATTTGAATTGCATTAACACAACATAATTCAAGTATTATTTTGTAGACAATTCAATATTACAAAATAATTTAATTTCTCATCAAAAACTGTTTATGGTATAAATAAATTTTAAGTTTAGAGTTAATAAAATGATTTCACTACTTATCTTCTACCAAAATAATAATTAAATTAGATAGTCATATAACTTCATTTTTCCTCAAACTAAAATTCAATCTTAACCATTCCCAATATAATACACTAGTAATATAGTAAAATAGTTTAGATTCATTATTTAATAAGATTGCAATTTTATTTTTTTAAAGCACATGCAAACTCAATTATAAGTCCTCCCATGTAAAATAGTTCACATTCATTATTAAATAATATTATATATATATATTAAAGCACATGTTTTCATTTCAACTTACAAATTTTAATTTTGATATTTAATTATGGCCTACTGAACACACTTGAAAATAAGATATTGAAACTACCTAGTTTCCTGGCCGCCTTCTGGTACTTCATTTTGTAGATCTGATATTTGAACAACTAAATTTCTAGCTATAGCTTTAACCTTCCAGAGAATATTAAAAACTTGCAAACTCTACTTCTTCAGCAATCATTCCAGTTGTGTCATACCCGCACTCAGAGTTAACATTGAAATAATGTATGGAGAGAACTTAAAACCTCTTTGATCTTATGACAGATCACAACAAATTGAGGGAGAAATAAATTTTATCTTGAAAAATCACGAAGTAAATTGAGGGAGAAATAAATTTTATTTTGAAATATTCACGAATTTAACTGAAAATTTATTGAAACAACTCAAGTGACTCCAGGTCTATATAAATTTTCACATAACTACTATTTAAGAGAGTAAAATATTTGTTCACGTTTGAAGATTTTTCTAGAAAACAACATACAGATAAGTGTAGTTGCACGGAAGTTAACTCACCTTAATTATTATTACGCCCATCCACAACATGCTGTTGTAGATAATTATTTTATTTTTAACTAAAAAGGAGTAGTAGTAAATTTATTGTGTTTAATAGAAGTGATATCAGTGAGATACTAAATTCCTTTATTTTTAAATCCAATTCTTCTCTTTATATTCACCTGCTTCTCAATCATAAATATCCCCTTCCTACTTTCCTCCCTCAGCTCTGCCACACTGTTTTCCAGTAATCGCCATGCTTGATTTTTGGCTCTTTCTGCAGCAATGAAGATTGCGGCGTAAAGCAGAATTCCAGAGCTGGAAACACTGCCTGTAAATTGGAAATTTTTCTGATTGTATCATTGCCTCAGGTGTAATATTTTTCAAATCGCGTAATTGAAAATTTTGTTGTAATTTTAGTCCTTTTAGTTGAATAACCAAATTGAAATGGAATAGGTGGCAAACAGAGTTCGCATATGGAGCTAAGAGAAGGCATACATTAATCAAGAATATGCCACATTGTAAATTTTAAGACGATACCTGTGAAAGACCTACCACAGAAGTAAACTAAAATTAGAGAAATTGATAATAATGCTGAAATGAGGCTCCTACCATCAATCGCGGATCTCGGATCTCTTCCAGGTCAAATTAAATGAGTTTAACGTCTCTTTCAAGGCTGTAGAATCAAGATAGATATAACATTTCTTTATGCCTTCAACCGTTAGATAGGAAGATCGAGGAATTAGTTTTCTTTCTCCTATATTCTGCTGTAGTCTTTTGATCAGTTATTTTCTAATATATATATATATATATATATATATATTGACAAAATTTATGGTGACAAAATTTATGGTTTCCAAAGTTTTTTTCTGCAGTGCTTTCAGGATTGATTTTGACTTGGCCTTATTGTGTAAGCACATTCTGGCCAAACTCATTGAAAGCTTACAGTCTTCATAAAATGTAGAGTTTAAACCCTGCAAACTAACATCTGGGTGGAAGCAAATTGAGTCTACATTCCCTTCTTAAATCTATCATGGGAGTGAAAGGAAAACGTCTAGAAACAGAAGCCAAAACCAATCTAGAAGCATAAATCAAACCAAACAACCAATGTGTAGTGCATATCCAAGGCTTTGGTCGTTAGTTTCATTGTTTACAAAGGTTTTTAGGGTAAATCATATTCATTTCTTTTTCCTCCAGGTTTTAGGGTAAATCATATTCATTTATGTTTCCTCAATGCTTTCAGCAAAGCATGTGTGAACATAGAAAGACAAGACGGTGAAGAATTGAGTTCTAGTTAATCAGTGTTTATTATTAAGTTTTAAATGTGTTGCTTGTATATTTTATAATACATTCTTATCCAATTTGGACACTCGAGAGTCATCATCTTTGACATCTAACATCAATTGTTTAAACTTGCCTTCATAAATCACGCTTTTTGTGTTTCGAAGTTTATTTGATGTGTTTTTGTTAATATTATGAAGCCATGATAGATTTTTCACTTTTTTTGTTTTATTTTATTTTTAACAATTATTGAGGGTTTAACCAAGAGCCGTGTAAAACACATAAAATGACCTTACACAAGAATTGCAGGTTTGAGCTGCAAAATAACCACAATGCACCCCAAAGTCTAAGTTGGAATGACCTAAACTAGAACCTCGATTTAAGGGGCGTCCTTTTGAAGGATTGTCATGATATCCTAAAATCTAAGAGTTGGATGGCAGTACTCATACACAATTTTAGGGAATATTGTAATTGATATTAACAAAACTTGTCCTACATGCATGGGCCCATAGGCCTCAAGGGTTCAACTTAGCTTTGATACCAAGTGTAAGGACCAACCTTATACAATAAACTAGGGATAAACCATAAAAATACAACATTGGAAACTCGGAAATATTAATCACTTATATCAACATTGATGAATTTAACTTCATTTCACATACATATATTTTACATGTTAATTATAGGCACAAGGAAGTCATATAAAGAAAACATGATAAATAACATATGTACCGTTCACCAGGAGACAAGATTCAATCTTGACTTTCCGCTACTTGCGCTCCCTTGTTTTCATCTACCTCCAAGCGTGAGTGTTGTTATGCTTAATCCGAATATGATGACCCACCAGTTGACCTCCCATCCTACTCCTTGGGTACTCTCCTTCCCCACGGACCCCCGAGTTGCAATGAGGTTGTACAATGAAGGAAATGTGCTATTTGATAGAGGTGAACACTCCTTGGCTCAAGAGTCCCCTCTCTATAGTCCTCTACCTCACCAAACTCAACTATAGCTCGTAACCACTCACAACGACATAGTCTCCTCCATCCAACAATAGGGTAAGCCAAAAGTCCCATTTCCAATGGCTTGTCCCTTCTTTTATAGGAGAATTCATAGGTGACACTTGGAATTTCATGCATAATTAATTATTTTTTATTAATACAAAATTTGATTATTCACCCACCCATATGTCACTCTCTCACCAATACTCTCCAAAATCATTTACTTAATTATTAATTTAAAATAGTATTTTCTTCACCCCAACAAGGCTTCTTATTTCTTCTCCTAGTTGTCTCTTGATCCCCCCTTTTCTACTCCTTAATTTGTGTTTATTACTAAAGTTAACTGATAAGTCTCAGATTTGGTCCCCTAACTACCTCATAATTTAACTCAATTTGCCTCTTAGATGGATATTCTTATGTTGGCTCTTGCCACATGGAGTTTCTCTAAATTTCTCCAATTTTAATTTATTAATCTTATTTTAATTCACCGCCCTCTTCTCTTAATGATGTTTTTAACTATTTTATGATTAATATTTATACTTAATGCTATGTCCCTCTTTTCCCCTTTTTCCTAATTAAGTTACTTATGTAAGTTATCCACTTAATATTTTTCTTTAACATGGAAAGGGTAGATTTATCAGGGTAAAATATTTATTTCTTCCTATTCTTCCCTTATCCTAATTTTAATTGTTGATTTAATTTCCTTGGTTATAACATCATTTACCACTTGATATGAATTAGTAGGATTTTCATATCTTGATTATATTTATTAGTTTCTTTTTACTTATGTCGAGGGTGTCAAGTTGGTTATGCCCTTCAAGAACTTCCATTCAAAGTTCCAAGGGTGCCATACCTAACAGTGTATTTGTGATGCCAAGGGTGCTAAGTCGATCGTGCCCTTCAAGAATTTCTCTTGAAGTTCCAAGGGTGCCACGCCACTTGCCCTTCAAGCATCCAGTGGCTATGAGGGGAAATTATAGGTGCAATGACAGAGACCAATATCATCTTGTTTGCCGCCTGCTATAGTGAGACTAATGGTGTTGGGGATCAAGGAATCCGCCTTGATGCATGCCCCCCAGAAAATCCTCGTAAGTGACCCAAATTTGGGACTTGCCCCCACGACATCGTGATCTTCAAGGCGAAGGTGTTTCGACCTTTCCAGCCTAAGTCACGGTGGGAGTGCTAGTAGGTGAGATCAGGGACACTGTCCCACCTCTCCCATGCAATTCTATCCAATTGTACAACCCCATCATCCATATGTGAGTCATTCAGCCAAGCAACTAACATGTTCCTGCAGTCACTGACATATCATCAAAGTATATATATATATATATATATATATATATATATATATAGCAAGTTTCAAACTGTACTTAGAATTTCAAAGGAAAAATATTACTTTCTTTCAAACCAGATGTTGTCAACTCATCATATGCGAGTGCCTTTGGTGATTTCCTGTCATACTCAATAATCATCAGTAACAAAGTTTCTCAGTGTTAATCATTATCATAATAGTAACATCAACATGACCTAGTCATTCACATCGTTGTTCATTTTGAATCAGAACTAATGTAAGTAGTTAACATAGGAGACACATCCATCATGGTTATCATAATCATAACATCAATGGGAAATTAACATATCCATCAAAGCCATCATCATCGTAACATCAATAGAAAACATACCTATCCATCAAGTCTATCATCATCATGATATCAATAGAGAACATGCATATCCATTAATGCTACAATCATATCAATAGAGAACGTACATAACCATTAATGATGTCATCATCACAGTATCAATAAATAACATACATAACCATCAAATCCACTAATGATAGATTCATGTGTTCAGATCCTCAACCTGAGGTCCTCAAAGAATAAAGTGTTGGCCTTAGACCTAAATAAATGTTAATGTCATATTACTGCCAATCAACTACAGCGGGGCACTACACCAAGCATGCCAAATGAAGTGAGCTTCCTTCCTTTTATAACTTTCGTTGAGCCTTTATTGCCGCCTTTTCTTCATTCGCGGGTCCCTCACCAAGCCTATGCTTTCCCTCTCATGCATTTCAAATTAGTGGCTTAGGGAGTGCATATTTATTATGTGGGTGGTTCCTACATATCACCAACAAAACAAAATAAAGTAAAATTAACTTCCTCTAACTCCTAAGTCTTCTAAAAGAAATCAAATGGGCCCCGTCTTCACCAAAATTGCCCCCCAAATGTAGAAATAAATCATGTTCCAAAATAATTTAGGAAGGGACATTACTGTCCTCCCCTCCCAAATGTTGCTTGTCCCCAAGCAACTTCAATGCTGGATGCTCAAGTATGTGCTCACCCTCCCAGGTGGCATCCTCATTCGATAAGCTCTTCCAACGCACCAAGTATTCTCTCATTGTTCTGCTCTTGAGCTTCCTCTCCCTAGTCTCCAGGATGGCATCCGGTTCTAAAACCATATGCCCCTCATCAAGTGGAGGCAACTCCACAACTGTTGTAACCTGCTGCCCTAACACCCTCTTAAGACATGAAACATGAAAAATATTGCGGATCTTGCTCCCTGGTGGAAGCTCCAACTCATAAGCTACCTCTCCAACCCTCTTGATCACCCTATAAGGTCCACAAAATCGTGGTTGCAGCTTCTCGATCCCCTTTTGTTTCAAAGTGGACTGTCGGTATGGCTGCAATCGTAGGAAAACCAAGTCCCCTCCTAAAAATGCCTCTCAACCCGATGCCTATCAGCATTTAACTTTTGCTGGTTTTGACAGGGTTGCGGGGGAGCTTCCCCCCTCGACCTCGCTCCCAAAACACGCTTTGAGCTGGATTTTTTTGGGAGCACATTGGGAGCACACTCCCGAAAACGCTCCCCGAGGGGAGTGTTTTCGGGAGCACGCTCCGTAAACAGAAAAAATGCTCCCTGCCTTTTCGAGAGTGTTCAGGAGCGAGCATTCCCTCCTTAAAAAAAACACTCCGGGAGCAATTTTTTTAAGGAGGAAGCATTCGCTCTCGAGCACTCCCCCTGTGCAAAAATGCTCCCGCTTAGAGAAATGTACGCTTGCTGCACAGAGGAGGAGGGAAGCCCACATATTTTTTTGGAGGGAAAGAGGGGGGGGGGGCTAGGAAATAAAAAACCCTCCCTCTCCCTCATTATCATCATTCTCAAGAGAGAGCAAGAGAGGAGAGGAGAGAGCTTTGAGAGAGCAAGGGAAAGGAGAGCTTCGAGAGAGCAAGGAACTTGGAGCTTGGAGAGGATATTAGATCTCAAGATTGAAGGCCAAAGAGGTAGGATATACCAAAGATGAAAAAATCGCGATATTATCGCGATAATTTGAAATTATCGCGAGTTTTTCAACCAAACGATAATATCGGCGATAATTTGAAACGATAATTTGAAATTATCGTTATCGCGATATTATCGCGATAATTTCGAAATAATCGCGATTATTTCAGTAAAAATCGTGGGCCCATCAAATAGCAACCCTATAAGTTCAAAAATCGATTTTTTTTTTTTGTCATTTTTGCAGCCCTCTCATTTTCCTGACACACCCTGTTGGCAGTTCATGGTAATGTTAAATTAATGTTAAATTCTTAAAGTAAAAGTGATATTTCCTTTATTTTTCATTTTCATCCTTTTACTTAAATTTTTAACATTACCATGAAATGACTCAGGATGTTTAAGAGTGGTTTCGACCTCATTGGATTTCATATGGAGAAACTAGAATTTTAGATTTCACTCAAAATCCAGCAGACTTAATGGTTTTCAGGGTTTTATGGTTTGGGGATTTGCATTGTTTCCATTTGATTCTATTATGTGTAAGGGTATGAGATTGGCATTTGATCAAGAGTATGAAGTCCTTTAAGAACCTTGATGTTGGTGGCATTGATTGTTGAACTCTGTTGATGTTGGTGGTATTGATTGTTGAACTCCCCTACCGTGGCCTTAACAAGAATGTACCCTTCACTCAAAGGAAAACAACTGGTTAGGCATGTTAATCTTTTTCTACCGCATTTTAAGGTTGAGCAATCCAAGTCTGAAGACTTTGAGCTAGATGATTTTTATGTATCTCTTGTTGATGATCCCATTTCTAGTAGCGATGAATCAATGATGAGTTTCATGAGGAGGAGGAGGAGGAGCAACAATAGGAGGAGGAGGAGCAACAATAGGAGGAGGAGGTGACACCACCTACCCCTGCTATCGGTAGAGGACGTGGTCTGTTCTCCCTTGGGCTCCTGCTCGCATCCGACACAACAGAACCACTGCTGCCTCGCCAACTTCTCCTCTAGAGGGAAAGTCGTTACATTTTCTCGCAAGAGGGCAAGAGGGAAATCAAGAGTATAGGTTATTTGGTGCATTCCTTTGTATATAACATTATGACTCATGATATGAGATACATTATTATATTTTTTGTTGATATTTTGAGGTTGAGTTGAGACTCAGGACTTAGTATTCAGGACATGATTCACTATTATGTGTGATGTAGCACTAGACATGATATTATACATCTTATATATTAGTTTTTTTTTTCATATTTATGTGTCAATGCATTTATTTTATGTTGTGGATGCTTTAGATATTAAAAAAATTGAAAAATTTGTATTACGATTTTTCCCGATAATTACATTTTTTCCGATTTTTTCCTCTCTCTACGAATATCCCGATAACGATTTTTTCATCTTTGGGATATACACTCTAGAGTCTAATCTAGATTTTTTTTTTCTATGTTGCATTTTTTCCCATTCCCATTTGGCATTCCTCCATTTTTTTGCAAGATAAAAACATGAAAATCATAGCTATATGGCTTGGCATTTTCTTCTTGTTGGTTCATTTTTTAGTTATTATGGTGTTGGAGAGTAGAAGAAAGAGGGTTATTCAAGAAGAGGAGGATGAAGAAGTGGGTTATAATGGATTTGATGAAAATCCTGAAGAGGAGTACCATGGTGAGGAGGAAGGGGAGAGTGGAGATAATGAGACCACAGTGACACCAACTAAAATTGACCAAACACCATTCTGGAAATATGTTACTAGGCCTAAAGCAGGGAAAGTGTTATGAAACCAACTCCCAAAAAAAAAAAAGAAGAGATCAACGCCTTAGAAATCAGCCACTTCAAGGGGGCAACCTGTTTTACATTACATAAATGAACAATTCTTGGATGATTCAAATGACAAAACCTCCTTTCTATATATAGGAGTCCATGGGGTCACAATATAATCCTAGCCGACCTAACAATAATAATGTAAGGGCATAATAATAAAAATATGGGGATTACAGGGGTACAACAATAACAAGCTAAGAAGGGCCAATGGGCTACATTAACAACAATAAGAGACTACACTAGTAATATAGGGCCCTAACATGCCCCTCTCCTTCAAAAAAGTGTTGTCGTCAATGCTTGAGTAGTTATGGATTCTTCTGTATAAAATTCTCATCCTCCCATGTGGAATCTTTAGTGGGTAAGTTCTTCCACTTGATGAGATACTCTGAAATTGATCGATTTCGTAGCTGTCAAGTTTTTGTTTACGTGACTACTTTAGGTTCAAACAATATTGCCATAACTTGATGAGATACTCTGAAATTGATCGATTTCGTAGCTGTCGAGTTTTTGTTTCCGTGACTGCTTTAGGTTCTAATATGATTTTTCCTTCCTCATCAAGTTCTGGAAATATTGTTTGAACCAGAAGTTTGTCACCTATAACTTTCTTTAAGCATGAAAAATGGAAAACTGGGTGCACTCAGGAAGGCAGGAAGCTCCAATTTGTATGCCATAGAACCAATATTTTGTAACAGCTTGTAAGGACCATAGTACTTTGGCGATAATTTATTATCCTTCTTAGCTTGCTTGAGGGACATTTGTTTGTATGGTTTTAGCTGTAAAAATACCCAGTCGCCTACATCAAAATTTCTCTCGCTGCGATGTTGATCTTCCTGTTGTTTCATTCGAGTCTATGCCAAATTTAGGTTATCCTTTAAGAGTTGGAGAACTTGTTGATGCTCGATGTGATCTTCCACTGCTTGAACTTTATAATTTTCTCTTAAAGATGATGTGATGGACGACAGATGATATCCATAAAGTGCCATAAATGGGGCCATTTTTGCTGCAGTGTAGAAGGAAGTGTTATACCACCATTCAACCAGAGGTAACCAATTGACCCATTGTGTTTGTTTATCAGACACATAGCAATGAAAATATCCTTCCAAACATTTGTTCACTATCTCAGTTTGCCCATCGGATTGAGGATGATAAGATGAGCTATGCGCTAGTTGAGTACCCAAACAAGAAAATAATTTCGTCCAAAAATTTCTAGTGAAAATGTGATCTCTATTGCTTACAATAATCTTTGGGTTTCCATGAGATTTTGAATTGTTTCCATAAATGCAGTAGAAACTGTACTCGCTTTAAATGGATGAGATAGTGCACAAAAGTGTGCATATTTGGTAAGCCTATCAACTACCACCAGGATGACACTCTTTCCTTCGAACTTAGGTAAACCTGTGATAAAATCCATTGAAACCTCCTGCCAACGTTGATTTGGAATGGGTAAAGGTTGTAGCAGACCCGGGGTCTTAATTGTCTCAACTTTATTTTGCTGGCAAACCAAACATTTTGCCACAAACTTTTGAATATCAGATTTAAGGCTATCCCAAAAAAATTATTTCTTCACACTGTGGTAAGTTTTTAAAAATCTCGAGTGTCCTCCTAAGGGAGAGGTGTGCAATTCCAAAAGAATATTTTGTTTTAGTTGGGAATTCTTACAAAAATACAAGCGATCTTTGTACCATAAGGAATCATTTTTCCAACTAAATGTATAAGATGTACTGGGATCTTGCTGCAACTTTTGAATGAGTGTCCATATTTTTTCGTCGTTATTCCATTTCTCCCTTGCTTCGGTCGACGGTTATCCAATTTGGTTGGATAATAGAAATGATACAAAGCAATGCTTCCACATCCTCATCCTTTTTTGAGAGTGCATCTGCAACAACATTTACCTTCCCTTTTTTGTAGATGATTTTAAAGTCATAACCCAACATCTTTGTGACCCATTTTTGCTACTCTTCTGAAGATAGTATTTGTTCCAAAAAGTATTTAAGACTATCATAATCAGTTTTTACCTTGAAGTGTTCTCCCATTAGGTAAGGTCGCCATTTCTTTAGTGCATGTAGTATCGCCAACATTTCCTTCTCATAAATAGCTTTCTATAAATACTTTCCTTTTATTGGACGACTTTAAAAAAAAATGGGTCTTCCTTCTTGCATTAAAACAACACCAATTCCATTTCCCGAGGCATCACATTCCACAATAAAGGTTTTTCTGAAGTCTGGCATAGCTAAGACCGGTGCTTGGCACATTTCCTCTTTAAGATGTTAAAAGGCCTTAGTTGCTTCAGGAGTCCATGAAAATGCATGTTTCTTCAATAATGTTGTTAGAGGTGCTGCTATTTTCTCATAATTCTTAACAAATTGCGATAAGACCATGTTAACCCGAGAAATCCTCACAACTACTTTATGGTTGTGGGGACTTTCCATTCCTTAATGGATTTAATTTTGTTAGGGTCTACCTTAACACCCTCTTGAGATACAATATGACCCAAATATTCCACCTCTTGTACTCCAAAGAAACATTTGGAGGTTTTTACATATAATTGTTTCTCCTCCTATAGTTTGAGCACCCTGTCAACATGTTGAACATGATCCTTCCAATACCTGCTGTAGATTAGTATATCATAAAAAAATACCAACACAAATTTTCTGAGGAAGGGTTTGAAAATGGAATTCATCAACCCTTGAAATGTAGAAGGTGCATTGGTAAAGGCAAAAGGCATGACCAAAAATTCATAATGACCCTCATGAGTTCGAAATGTTGTTTTCAGAATGTCTTCAGTCTTCATTCTAATTTGATGATATCCTGAACGGAGATCCAACTAGGCGAAATAAATTGCTCCATGTAATTCATCCAATAATTCATCAATCACAGGAATGAGAAATTTATCTTTAATAGTGAGCTTATTGAGCAACAATACTATTGGAGCAAAGAAATAACTTTGACTAGGTTGAATTATACCAGCCTCTAGCATTTCTGCAATCATACGTTCAATTTCGCTCTTTTGGACATAAGGATATCTGTAAGGCCTGATGTTTGGAGGAACACTTCCTGGAATCAAATGAATATCATGATCATGATCATGAATAGGTGGGAGTCCTTTGGGAGTTTCAAACACCTTGGAATGATTTTCTAAGACTTTTTGGAGATATGGAGAAATAACTAATTTTGATGTTGGAACTTCTAGTGAGCATAATTGTGCAATGACGCCTCGTTGTTCTTTCTTCAGAAGCTTTGTCATGACATTAGAGCTTGTTATATTTCCTGGCTTTCCTGCAATACCTCGTAATTCAACTTCCTTTCCTTCCAAAAGAAATTTCAAGAAAAATTCTTGAAAATTAAAAGCTACCATCTCCAAAGATTGTAACTATTGTACTCCTAGTACAACATCAAAACCACCCATTGGAATGGAAAACATTGGACTATTTACATATTCACCCATGGTTAGCTTGATATTATGGCACTTTCTAGAGAAATTTATAGTTCCTCCATTTGCCACCATCACTTGACACTCTGGCGCTGGGTATAGGAAGCAATTCAATTCCTTGGCTACCTTACAATGAATAAAATTATGGCTACTACCCGAATCAATAAACACTATTACATTTTTCTTCTTGATATGTCCTTCTATCTTGAGAGTTTGAGGCGTGGTAATTCCTACCAATGCATTACAGGATATGGTCGGAATCATTTCTTCTTCCTCTAGGGTTGGTTCCTGGTGTATGTCCTCTTCTTTTGAAGTTTCTTATTACTTTTCTTCCTCCTCTTCACAATCTATGTAAAATAATTTCTTCTCAACACACTTATGACCTTTAGTGTATTTGCTATCACAACTATAAAAAATCCCTTTTGCTCTTTTTTCTTCCAATTGTTGTGGTGTCAACCTTGTAGGTTGTGGAAGTCTAGGAGTAGCAACACTTCCATCTTTAAAGTTGTGAGTGGTAGGCTTCCTTGTTGGCATAATTTTGTTTTCAATTTTTCTTTCCAACTTGAATGCCTTCTCCAATGTATCAGGTTCCCAAAGGCGAACTTCATGTTGGATGTTATCCTTCAAAGTCCCTATGGAGACATCAATCCTATGTTCCTCTGGAATATTATTTACCCTTATATTCAATTTTTGGAAGTCCTCAATGTGTTCCATCATTGAACCCTTTTGTTTGAGATTTATCAATTGGCTAAAGAAGGTGTTGCTCTTTGTATCCTCATAATGTGCTATCATTTCCTCTGTAAAAATTGAGCAAGTGACTGGTGGTTTACAAGAACAAAGCCATCGATACCATACAAACTGATTTTGTTCTAAACATAAAGTTGCAATGTGTACCTTTTGTGTGTTTTGCGTATTATGGAGCTCAAAGTATTGCTCCATTTGTAGTATCCAAGTTATCGGATCCTTGCCGTCAAACTTCCTCATATCTATCATTGGAATATGGTGTGTCTTAAATCCAACATTAGAGTCTATGAAATCATGATTAAAATTTCTTTTGTTCTCATCATGAGTTTCCTCTACTACCTTTTCTCCATTAGGAAGTTTTTCTTGTAGCAAATTTGCCAAACCTTCCTTCAAACCTTCCATGTCTTTCTTCAAATCTTCCATGTTGCCTACTATGCCATCCATCTTAGCTTCCATGCCATTCCTCAAACCATCCATCTTATCTTCCACGCCTTTATTCAAACCATCCATCTTATTAGCTTCCATACCTTTCTTCAAAACTTCCATTTCAATTTTTGTTACTCTTTGCAAGAGCGAAATTTGTTGCACTTGGTCTTGTAATGTTGATATATCATGTTGCACTTCTTCCTCTTCATGAGTCATAGTAGAGCCTTATGAGGGATTAATGGATGTTGAATTCTTTTCAGGGGGAATTCTAGAACCCAATACTGATATCTATGCTTCAATATGCCCTTGGAATCACTTCAATCTGATTTTTCAAACAAGACTTATGCAATTTAAAAAAAAAAATACACACATTTTTCTTGCTTTTGAGGAGCTCGATATTGAAACTGATGTATCTTTGTAATTTCGGATCCCCGAGATTTTATCTTCGGTCCTTTAGTAGCCCTTTGATTCTTCTTTCCAATGCCACATGTCTGACGTGATTTGGATTCTTCAAGGCAAAGTTATGCCCAATCTCCCACAATGACCTAATTATGGATTGGTTCAGTAGAGCGAACTTGTACAGCGTGCCACGTGTTGTTGTTCCCTCCTACGGATATGAAATCGATGCACAGGAAACTACAGTTCGTGTACATTCGACCACTTTTTACAGAATTCCATTCTGATGCTCAGAGAGAGAGTTGTGACGATTTTCCCAAGGTCACCTCTTTGAGATGAAATTTGGGAGCTTGCGAAAACCCCAACTTCCATAGATCATATCTTTGACAATGTTGCGAAGTAAGATCTGAAATTTTTACACGAAGTTCCTTAGGGTTTCTTCGCAAATGGGTTTTTTTAGCTTTTGAACCTTCATAGTAAAAAAATTATAGCTAAAATGACACGATGACCTGTTTGAAGTAGCAAAACCCTAGAATCCAAAGTTCTGATACCAAATGTTATGAAACCAACTCCCAAAATAGAAGAAAATAAAGATCAATGCCTTATAAATCAACCACTTCAAAGGGGAAGCCTCCTTTACATTACATAAATGAACAATTCTTGGATGATTCAAATGACAAAACCTCCTTTCTATATATAGGAGTCCATGGGGTCACAATATAATCCTAGCCGACCTAACAATAATAATGTAAGGGCACAATAATAACAATATGGGGACTACAGGGGTACACCAATAACAATAAGGGGGCTACATTAACAACAATAAGAGACTACACTAGTAATGTAGGGCCCTAACAGAAAGGGGGTGGAACCACTAAATTTTTTTGCCCCCATTGCAATACACAATACACAGGTTCATACACCCATCCCAGAAGGCATATTTGTTGGAAAAGGCCATGGGATGGAGATATAAATGTAGGAATCAAAGCTTGTGTAAGTGTGTCAACAACATATAGAGACAAATACATAAGGGAAAGGGAGGAAGCCCAATACAAATCGAAGGGTTTCTTAGAATCTTATCCACCATCACATCATGCACAAAGAAGTCTATCAACTTCCACCCATGGCAGTGGATATGGAGGCACACCTGGCACATGAGCAAACATCTCTTTAAGACATAAAACCATATCATATTTATTTGACGAAGGGTCTAGGAATGATGTGGATTCAAAAATTTTCCAGTTTCTCTATGCATGCGGGGTACCATTCAATGTTTTTCGCTCACCTTATTGGCATGAAATGGTTTCTGCCATTAATGATGCCCCCAAAGGATACAAGAGCCCTGGGTATGACAAGGCTAGAACTGTGGGAATTGATCATGAAAAAGCAAAAATAACTCATTCTTTGAGTAGAATGACAAGTTCTTGGACTTGGCATGGGGTGTCCATTGTATCTGATGGATGGACAAATGTAAAAGGCAAGCCATTGATAAGTGTTCTTGCTGTGTCTGTTAGTGGTGCAATCTTCCTTTCATCGTATGATTATTCAGATAAGTTCAAGACCGACATCAACATTGCAGAACCATTACTTGACACAATTGAACGTATTGGGCCATACAATGTCGTCCAAGTCATCACTGATAATGCTGCTAATTGTAAGGCAACGAGAGAAATTATTGTGGATAAATACCCTAACATATTTTGGTCTGAGTGTTTGGTTCACACAATGAACCTTTTGATGCATGATATAATTAAAAACAAACAACCTCAATTCAGATGGATTGGTGACTTGTACAAGAGAGGCAAAAAAATGATAAGATTTATTCCAAATCATAGCAATACCCATGGGCTTTTCCACAGTCACTCAAGATTGGAGCTGTTGAAGATTGCAAAGGATAGATTTGCTAGCTATTACCTCACCTTCAGGTGCCTTTTGAAGGTAAGAGAGTCATTGGCTAGCATGTTATCAAGTCCACACTGGCATGTATTAAAGGACAGGGAAACAACATTAGTTGACAGGCAAGGTTTTGAACAGGTGGAGGAGACCGCTCTTGATGGTCTGTTTTGGGCACGTGTGGGAAATTTTGAATTTCACCAAGCCCATTTATAGCATGATTCACTTTGCAAATACAAATAAACCAGTGATTGGGGAGGTGTATGAGAAGATGGATAGCATGTTAGGGCAAATAAAAGATGTTAAGGAAAATGATCCCTACTTGTATTCAATGATTCACAATTGTGTGTGTGCATGGCAGAATAAAATTAATGTTCCACTACATGCCTTGGCATATATCCTTATGCCAAAATACTACTCTCCATCTTGGTTGGGCCAACCTGCACCTGGGGGTGGAGTTAGGATCAAACCTCATACATATCCAGAGGTACAAGAGGGATATATGAAAGCATTAGACAAGTTGGTCCCTGACAGGGAGGAGTGTGCTAATTTGCGCCTTTAATTAGGCAGATACTTTAGTTGCACTGGTTTGTTTGGTTCTTTGCAGGAAATGGAAGATAGAGACAAATTTGATGCTCTCACATGGTGGGAAGCATATGGAGACATGGGAATTTTTCCAAAATTTGCAAAAAAAGTTCTCTCACAGGTTATAAATACTTCATCTATAGAGAGGTGTTGGAGCACCTACAACTTCATCCATAATGTGAGAAGAAACAGACTCAATGAAAACCAAGTAGAAAGCTTGGTTTATGTGCACTATAACTTGAGGTTGTTGAGTCATTATTGTGATTGGGCTTATGAGGATCTATCATATAAAGTTTGGGACAACAACCCAGAGGACAATAATTTGGAGGACGACACTATACATCTAGAAGAATTGGAAGCAGAACTTTTGAGAGATGAGGATGAAGAAACAACATCCATGTGACCGCCATCTAGTAGTAGTGTTAGTGCCAATTTTCGAGTTCCAACTATTGTTCCTTTGCTGACACAACCTCCATCTACATCCTTAGGTGGAGGGCATGTGCCTTCTAGTTATGGTCGTGGCACTATGCGGGAGGAGACTATTGGAAGACCACCATTACCACGAGCTGCTAAAAATTAGACATTTCTCGTGGCAAAAGGCCAAGCAATAGATAAAATAGATTTACAGTTTACTAGTTTTTTCTATTTTCTAGTAGTTTTTAACTTTTTATAACTGTTGAACTTGACTTTCATATTTATTATGATATTTTTTGTAAACAATATATGACAATTTAAATTTGAAGTTTGAAACTTTGAAGTTGGCAGTTGTAAGTTTATAACTCATTATGAATTATGAATATGATGCTTCATGAAAGTTGAAAGTTGTTTCATTTCGTTTCATTTTATAACATTTCATTTCATGTTAAATATTCTTTGTTGTAATGGTTACACTTAGCTTACAAGTACAACTATGATGATCAATGAATCAATGATGATAAATGTTATATATTGAATTTTGAAAAGCTTGAAACTTTAAGATTGATGAATCATGAGACTCAAGAATCAATATGTTGTATGTTTCTAACTTGTGGACGTGGTTGACGAAGATTATAACTTCTAGAGATTGATGTTATATGGTTCAATCTATGTTTTTATGTTTTTTATGTCTAATTCATCATTATACATGCTTTTCTTGACATATATGCATCAAAATATAAAATATATATATTATAAAAAAACGCTCCCCGAAACGCTCCCGGACTGGGAGCTTCTAAAAATGGCGCTCCCGCTCTTGCTCCCCGTTTTCGCTACCGCTCCTAAGTAACCTTGGGTTCTGAGTTGTCAGCAAATTATCCTTAAGAGCCTTGAGGATGTCTTGACTCTATTGGATCCAATATTTGGCCTTTGGGGCTCGACTGTCTCCAAAAACGATGTCAACAAAAGACAAATCATCATAACCATATGGAGAACGGAAAGGAGACATACCGATGGACATATGATATGTGGTGTTGTAGCAGTACTATCCCAAGTGCATCAAACGAATCAATGCCTTTTGCTGCCCGGTCACATAGTTCCTGAGATAACCCTCTAGCCAGTTGTTTACCCTCTCTGTCTGGCCATTGGTCTGTGGATGGTAACTAGTGCTCGGGGTGAGCTCTATGTCCACTAGCCTAAAAAGCTCCTGCCAAAATCCCCCCATAAATCAGCTGTCTCTATCATTGAATATAGTCTTAGGGAGTCTGTGCAGGTGGAAGACCTCCCTAAAGAAAAACTATGCTACCTGAGAAGCTAAATACCGTGTCGGAATGGCAAAGAAATGTGCATACTTGGTTAGCCGGTTAACCACCACATAAATACAATCCTTCCCCTGCACTACGGGAAGTCCTGTGATAAAGTCCATAAAGATACTCTCCCATTTCCCCTTAGGAATGGGGAGAGGTTGCAATAATCCTGCTGGGTGAGTCAACTCCCCCTTGTTCCTTTGACAGGCCTCACAGTCCTGTACATATCTCAACACGTCCCCCTTGAGGCCCTTCCATGTGAAGCGCTCTCTCACAACCATGTACATCTTCTTGAACCCTTGATGCCCTGACAATGGAAAATCATGAGCTGCATGAAGTATCTGCTCCCTCAACTGCGAGCCCGGAACCAAAAACATGCGCCACTTGTAGTAGATAATCTCAGCCATCACCCATTAGCGCTCATCTGTGTGAATTCCCTCCAATATCTCACATGGTTGTCGATCCTTGGAGTACTCAACCAACAACTGTGCCTTAAAGTCATGGCAAATTCTCATGAGTGAAAGTCCTGCAGATCTCCTGGATAGTGCATCAATGACCACAATGTGCTTCCCCCGTACATACACAATATCAAAATCATAGGCCTACACCTTGCTGACCCACCTCTGCTGCCTATCAATGAGGCCTTGCTGTCCCATGAAGTGGCAAAGACTGTTATGTTCTGTCTTCACCTGAAATCGGTTACCCACCAAATACTGTCGGAACTTGGCCAATGCATGCATTATGGCCAACATCTCCTTGTCGTATATGGAATACGACCACTCATGTGGTAACAGCTTTCGAATTTCGAAAGCAATGGGGTGCCCATATTGGGACAAGACCGCCCCAATCCCCTCACCCAATGCATCACACTCCAATGTGAAAGACTGCGTGAAATCCGAGAGTTCCAATACTGGGCAACTACTCATCACCTCCTTGAGGTGATCAAAAGATGCCTGAGTCCATCTGTCCAAGCAAAAGCCCCCTTCTTGGTTAGATCTATGAGGGGTGCTGCCAACTGTGAGAAGCCCTTAACGAACTTTCTGTATTAAGTGCAAATGCCCAAGAACCCTCTCAACTCTGTCACATCTCTAGGTACCGGCCAATCTTGAATGGCCTTGATCTTCTCCTCATACACCTTGACCCCATCTGCGCCCATAATGTGTCACAAGTAAAGCATCTCTGTTAGCCCAAATTCACACTTGGACAACTTGGCGTAGAACTGCTGCTCCTCTAAAATGTGCAACACCGTCTCTAAGTGCTAAAGGTACTCCTCCCACGTCCTGTTGTAGATCAAGATGTCATTAAAGAAAACTAGCACGAATCTCCTCAACTTTCCCCTGAACACATGGTTCATGCACGACTGGAAAGTTGCAGGGGCGTTGGTCAACCCAAAAGGCATGACAAGGAATTCAAAATGCCTATAATGACACCTAAAGGTTGTCTTGGGAATGTCCTGATCCCTCACCTGAAACTGAGGATACCTCGACCGCAAATATATCTTAGAGAATAACTTAGCTCCTCTAAGCTCATCCATCATCTCATCAATAAGCGGTATGGGATACCAATTCTTCAATGTCCTCTTGTTGAGCACCCTATAATCAATGCACATGCGCAAAGTCCCATCCTTCTTCTTCACGAACACAACTGAAGAAGCGTAGGGGTTGGAACTTGGCCTAATGTGGCCCAACGCCAACAACTCCCGAATGGCTCGCTCAATCTCATCCTTATAGGCTTTGGGATGCCTATAAGGGGTAGTGATGACTGCCTCTACACCAGGCTTCAACTCTATGGTTTGCTCGAACCCCTTGTTTGGTGGCTGTCCGGGTTGTATATATCCAAAGACTAGTAAATATCTGTCCAACATAGCCTGTATGTCTGGATGTGGCAGCTTGGTCTGCCCCCCAACCTCTGAAATCCTCAGCTCCACTGGCGATGTTATGTCCCCATGCCTCAAGTCTGCCTCCATCCGATGAGCTGAAACTGTCTATGGGGGATATGAGTGCATACCTTGAAGAACTACTAGCTTACCATCCGGTCCGGTAAACTCCATCACGAGCTGCCTCCAATCAGTGGTAACTCAGACAAGGGAATACAAGCATTGGACACCCATCACCACATTAGTGTCTGGCACGCCCACGACAAAGAAATGATCTGTCATCGAATAGGTCCCCATGGTCACTATCAAAGCGGGAACATATCGATTGCACTTCATAGTCCTGTCCCCCAGTACAAGCACTGAAAAACCCCTCAAACTCTGCAGTGGTGATGCCTCTCCTCTGAACCATTTGAGCATCAATAAAATTGTGGGTGGCCCCATTGTCAACTAAGACCGAAACATGCTGCCCCCGCACAATGCCCGAGATCCTCATGGTTGAAATTTGGGTACCTCGCACAAAGATGTAAGGACTCCCCCAAATGGCGTAAGAGGTGCTCCTCCTGGTGGAGGTGGTGGTGGTGGTGCTCTCTTTAATGGCCCCTTGTAGTCTCCCTCATCGAACTCCAACTCCACCTCATCCTCCTGATCATTGTCTGAGAATACCTCGATATAGAGGGCCTTGCCCGCTCTGCATTGATGGCCTGGTGCCCACAGTTCCTCACATGTAAAACATAGTTTCCTCCTCCTGAGATCTCTCCTAGTCTCATCATCTAACTGCCCTTGCCTTGGGGCTGCTCGCTACGTTGATGGTGGTCTAGTATCACCCCCTTTCTGAGGGTAGGGAGTGCATGGTGGAAAAGGTGCCCGGGTCTTGGGGATGGCCCCTTGCAAGTCCCTCGTACAAGTCACAACCTCCAGTAGAGTAGGGGGTCTCACTAGTCCACGCAATGGCTCCATCAACCCCTCTACAAATGTGTACACCCTCCTAGCATCTGACAAATCAGGCACCATGACTGAAACTTGCAAGAACTCCGAAATATAATGCTCCAGATGTCTTATCTGTCTGAGCTGGGTCAACTCTGGTTAAAATGCTCCACTACTCTCCGCATGAAATCCTCATAGGAAGTCACGTTGGAATGCCCCAGAGTGGACAAACCACGAAACCACCAGTCTCGTGTCTCTCCCTCCAAATGCAAAGTGGCCATTTTAATGGCCTCCACCTCCATCATCCCATTGAGCTGGAAATATGTGTCCAACTTCTCCACCCAAGCACAAGCTATGCACTTGGTAGTGTCATCATAAGTGAGGAAGAACATCCTCCCAATGTTATGTTGCAATTCAGAGCTTTGCGTGCCTTGGCCTCCATAGCTCCTTCCCTTATCATTCTGCTTGAGCTGGCAATAATCTCTGAAAGTTAGTGCTGCTTAGAAATCTTCTCCCATGGACTGCCATTCTCTGAAATAATCTCCCATAGGCATATGATCATTAACTCCTCCTCCTTCATTTGGTGCTAAGGGTACGAAATGTTGATTTTTGGGTAGCATCAGATGTGCTCTAGCTTCGAAATTTTGTGGAGGGGATAGAACACATGAGATCTCCAAGACCCATAAATCGTTTAGAGAAATTCCACCTGGAGTGAAAGTTATTCAAATAATTAATTAGTTTTTAATGGAGCCTAAGTTAAAACTTAGGGAATTAAATAATTAAAGTGAATTAATTTAACATGTGGGTGAGAAGCTTGTAAGTGACGAGGATCAAGTCTAATTTAATCTTAATCGTTGATTAAGGATTAGATCATGACCATTGATTCATAAACAAGAAAATTATAAAGGAAGGCTTGAGCGTCAGTTGGAGAACAACACAGTGAATCAAGAGATTGAATTACTCTGACAGAGTAGTGCTCTAATGAAGATAAGATCTAAGTGATTCAGTTGCAGTGAGGGGCAGAAGAAGTTATTGGTCGGAGGACCAAGACTACATCACAGAGCAAGGGTAGAAAAGACAGTAGAGGAAGCAGCGCAACCACCAGGAGAGGTGACGCAGGCCCACGCAGGGGCAGTGAAGAGCATCCGAGAGACAATCTAGATTTAGCTGAAGATCGGGATTTCTGAGTCGGGAGGGCTGAAGCTCAATTTTTTGAGAGGCATATTAGCGCAAAGAAGGGGTGACGCAGTCCTCAGCCAGACCCACGTAGGCCTACGCATCTACTGCGCAGAGGCAGCTGGGGTTTCACCAGTTTCTTATTCGGATAAGCCGAGACTTGTAGTGTGAGATAAAACTTACCATTTTATCTGTCTGCTGAGGATTTTTCTCTGTTGGGTGAGCCGGATTTTGGCACCCTAGTTGTACTCAGAATACTGTTGCTTAATAACACACCCACAAATCTGTTGCAACGGTTTTCCTGCATTGGGTTTTTTCGGGGACATTTGTTTGAAAATAAGTGTCCTTTATGTGATTGTCTCATTTATTTTTCAGTTCTCGATCTGTATATTGGTGTAGGTTTCAGTGTATTTACATTAATATTTTTACTGAAGCATTCAAAAAAATAACTTGTTAATATAAACACAAGTAGATAATGTAAATCAGTTTTTCTGCAGTAGGATTTCTGATTTAGATTCAGAAAATTTCACATGGTATCAGAGCGATTGCAGATCAAGAAGGATTGAAGCCATCGACGAAAGGACAAAAGAAAGTCTGTAATGGGAAAGCAACTGTCCCGAGAGAAAACACAGTCCTAGGCTGGAGAGTCAGAGGAAGGGTGACACAGTCACCTGGGAATGCTCATGTAGAGCCTACGTCAACCTGCTAGGGTGACGCTGTAGCTATAGAAGGCAGCGCAGTGCTTGCTTGGTCAACGTAGAGGCTGTTAAGTCTCAAATTTCCGGATTGCCGTGGCTGGAGGTGCAATACAATTTCTTGCTGGAGTTGCTGGTGGGGCACTGATTCTGTTGGTGTAGAACAATGTCTAGTGGGGCTGAAGCAAAGTAAAAGGAAGTAGTTCCTCAGAAGATTTCTTGCCAAGAAGTCTAGATCTAGGGAGAGCAGCAGCAAAGCAAGATCAGAGAGGAGTGTTTCGACATCTGTTGGCAGCAGGATTTTCGTGAAGGAAATCAAATCTCAGACGGAGCTTGTTCCTTAGAGGGTTTCTAGTGCCAAGAAATCCAAATCCGAGTTTTGTTGGGGCAGCAACAGAAGAGGGAGAAAGGGACTTTTTTGACACTTAGTTGAGCAGAGATGGTCATGAATGGATTGAGGGATCAGGACAGGTTGGATGGAGCATCCTACTTTGTCATCTAGAAGGCCAAGATCCTGGCAATTTTGGATGAACATTGCATCAAGGATCATGCCTTGAACACTATTGCTATTTCGATTGATGTTGATCCTCTCAAGAAGTACGAGGAGGCTCAGGAAAAATAAAAACGCATGATCATGGACATAGTCAAGGATCATGTGATCCCACATATTGCTGAGAAGAACACAAGAAGTGAAATGTGGGAGGCCTTGACCACTATGTACTAGGCATCTTCTGTTCAACGGAAGATGTTGCTTGAGAACCAGCTGAGATTATTTCAGATGCAGAAGGGAGAAGAGATTGACCCCTTCCTCATTAGATTGCAAGGGATTCGAGATCAGCTAGCTTCCGTAGGGGCTACACTAGATGTTGGGCTTATGGTTAGGACTGCCCTGAATGCAGTCACTGAAGATTGGGAGACCTTTGTCCAAGGCATTTTGGGCAGGGCAACTCTTCCAAGCTGGGAAGAGATGTGGGCCACTCTCTGACAAGAAGAGCTCAAACGGTGGACCAAGGCGGGAAGTAACAACAAAGGGATCAAAGTCAAGAAAGAGAAAGAGGAAGATGCAACTCTCGCATCTAAGGGACAACAAGGGCAGTAGAGAAGGAAAAAGAAGGACCTCTCGAAGGTCAGATGCTTTAGATGTGGGGAACTAGGACATTTTGCCACGCAGTGCCCTCTGAAGAAGAAGGGCAAGGAAGAATCTGACTCGAAGGCTGCTCCAGCTCAGGCTGATGAGGATGATGATGATGGATGCGCCATGAGTGATCATGCACCTAAGAAGTGGGGCGATATGGAGCTGTAGACCAGCTACATGGAGAGGGGGCAGGATCCTTGAGGTGCCCAAACTCTTGGATCACATATGGCTATGGGAGCACTTAATAACAGTAGCAGAATGACGAGTGTCAGTTGATGCAAGGGATGATGGAGCAACAGTGGTAGAGCTAGAGTGCCAAAGTCTGAAGTAGCATAGAGCAGAGGCAACAACAACGTAGCAATGCAAAGTGGTGTAGTGACAACGCAATGGCATCAGAGGGTCAACACATATTAGTAGCAGAGGTAGTTCCAACATCGAGGAGTATTCAGACTGACCATTATGTCAGTTTTGGGAGTTTTTTCAGTTGCTTAACTCTCAGCAACTGAGTTGCATTGCAACAGTTAGCAGTGGCAGTGCTATGGGCAACATGATGCAACATTTTGAGAGGGAGCTGCAGTACAGATGTAGCAGTGACAATGGCAGAGTCATGGGCAACAGTACAGATAGCAGCAATGCAGTGGATGAAGGACATCAGGCCCAGCATCAACAACGTAGAGGATCGATGCCGTGGATTAGGGTGATGCTTCTGGTGAAGACGTATTGTTAGAGCACATTCCTCGCTAAGAGGGAGTGTTGATTTTTGGGTAGCATCGGATGTGCTCTATCTTCGAAATTTTGTGGAGGGGCTAAAACACATGAGATCTCCAAGACCCAAAAATCGTTTGGAGAAATTCCACCTGGAGTGAAAGTTATTCAAGTAATTAATTATTTTTTAATGGAGCCTAAGTTGAAACTTAGGGAATTAAAATAATTAAAGTGAATTAATTTAACATGTGGGTGAGAAGCTTCTAAGTGACAAGGATCAAGTTTAATTTAATCTTAGCTGTTGATTAAGGATTAGATCACGATCGTTGATTCATCAATTCTTTGTGTGATTGTCTTATTTATTTTTCAGTTCTTGATCTATATATTAGTGTAGGCTACAATGTACTTACATTAATATTTTTACTGAAGTATTCATAAAATAACTTGTTAATATAAACACAAGTAGATAATGTAAAACAATTTTTCTGCAGTAGGATTTCTGGTTTCGATTCAAATATTTTCACAGGACAGAAGGCATCGTGGCTCTAGTTGGCCCACTAGAGGATGGTGGCTGTGCAGTAGGTGAAGGGTGTTCATACTGTTGAGAGGCTCCAAAAGTCTCTCCAAATAGAAAATCCTGGTGAATGCTCCACTCCCAGTTTTGCATCTTGAGCTCACCTAACATGTCCTTCTGCCCCCTTTCCAAATCACTCGAGGCTTTCAAGAGACTATCAAAGACTATCTCTTCCTTGCTCTTGGGCTCCCCCATACCCTCTACTATCACCGCCTTCCCATGGTCCTCAATGTCTGCCTTGGTCTCTAGCTCCCTCTCTTTGCTCTGGTACCTTTGCCTTCTATAAGTAATATTCGGTCTATCCTCCTCACTCATATGAGAGTCCTCCCACGACCGAGCTAATATCTGAGCTCTGATACCACTGTAATGTTCCAAAATAGGAAAAACAATGATATGCAAGAAAATAACAAATTTACACCACGAAAATTTTTAAACAATTCAGTAAACACCCAGAACAATAAAAAATATGGAAGCAGCTGAGCCATTTTATTATACAATGGAGCAAGAGTACAAATATATGGAATAAATACAAATGGGATTGCCTTTTTGGTAAGTGGAGAAAAGCCCAGGTGAAACAATGATAGCCCATAAACTGTCCAACTGCTGCTCTGCGCTGTCCCAATAATTCTTCACTGTCTGTTGCAAATAAATGGCTGAAAACCCCATCTTTGGTGCTTAAAAAATTTTGCAAAATTACTTCTAGGCTCCTCAAGCCAACCCCACCAAAACCCATAAATGGTTTGGCCTGATCATGACCTTCCATCGACCCCCAAAGGCCCTACGCTCTCTAGTAGCTGTTGAAGCACACTGTCTGCCCAAACACCAGCAAAACCCTCCACAAACACTCCAAAAATGTAGCAATCAACTCCACCAATACTTTCCTTATTTCTCCCGAAAAGAAATAACCCCAATGGCTAAGACTATCTCCCACGTGTGCCCAGTTTCTTTCCTTTACACTGCCGCTAGAGACTGCAACATAACTCCAGAATATTACTGCCACTTCCAACCCTCAAACTCACCTAATAGCCAACAAATCTGTTGAACCTTCTTCTCCAAACTTCTCCCCACAATAGTCCTCCTAGTTCTGCATCTTGATCTCACCTAACATGTCCTTCTGCCCCTTTGCCAAATCACTTAGGGCTTTCAAGAGACTGTCAAAGGGCATCTCTTCCTTACTCTTGGGCTCCCCCATACCCTCTACTATCACCTCCTTCCCACGGTCCTCAATGTATGGAGTGATCTCTAGCTCCCTCTCTTTGATCCGATACCTTTGCCTTCTATAAGTAATATTCTGTCTATCCTCCTCACTCATATGAGAGTCCTCCCACGACTGACCCAATATCTAAGCTCTGATACCACTGTAATGTTCAAAAATAGGAAAACAATGATCTGCAGCAAATAACAAATTTACATCACGAAAAATTTTAAACAATTCAGTAAACACCCAGAACAATAAAAAATATGGAAGAAACTGAGCAATTTTATTATACAATGGAGCAAGAGTACAAATATATGGAAGAAATGCACATGGGCTTGCCTTTTTGGTAAGCGGAGCAAAGCCCAGGTGAAACAATGATAACCCAGAAACTGTCCAACTGCTGCTCTGCGCTGTCCCAACAGTTCTGCACTGTCTGCTGCAAAGAAATGGCTGAAAACCCCACCTCCGGTGCTTAGCAAATTCTGCAAAATTACTTCTAGGCTCTTCAAGCCAACCCCACCAAAACCCATAAATGGTTTGGCCTGATCACGACCTTCCAAAATCGACCCGCAAAGGTCGTACGCTCTCCAGTAGCTGTTGAAGCACGCTGTCTGCCCAAACACCAACAAAACCCTCCACAAACACTCCAAAAATGTAGCAATCAACTCCACCAATACTTTCCTTATTTCTCCTAGCAAGCAATAACCCCAATGGCTAAGACTCTATCTCCCACGTGTCCCCAGTTTCTCTCCTCTGCGCTGGCCCTAGTGTTAATTTTGGACAACTAGGTCCAAACTCCATATTATGATGCTCAGATGAAGATACCAATATTTTTATTGGGTTCCACTTTCGGAGAGGTGCAAGATCGATCTAAATATCATCTTGATCCGATGAGCATAACATTTATTTTGAATTTATTTTTAATCTATTCAAAATATGTGCAGGTTGGCTTTAAGGTTTTGTACCCCAGCAGATGTGTCACACACCCTCACTGATGGATATAAATAAGGTCAACGTTGGAGGACATTTCACTCATCTCATCCTCACACATTCTCTCTCGTCATTTGATTGGTTCGATCACTTTGAGTCTCTTCTCTCTCCAAACATGAGAAATTTGGAAACAACAATTTTTGATTTTCGGTCTTGGGTTTCTGTAGCAACTGCATCAAAGTTTGACCAGCGTTGACTTTGGTCAACGCAAGGTCAAATCGACCTGAAACTCTCCCAAAATCTCGATTTCCCTAATCCACATTTTCTGGCACTATTTCCAAGGCAAGACGTTGACTTTGAATTTTTAGCATTGACCTAGCTACTGCTACTGTTTGCGTTGACTGTTGACTGGCAACGTTGACTTTTCTGGGGTTGACTTTTGAGTTGACCGTTTGGCTGTCCTGAGGGTTGTGTGACATTGCTGGTTAGCTGACCATATCACGACTTTGCTGGTTGAAGCATCCTGTTGATTGCTGTAACACACCATCACACTGATATGTTTCTGGTTTGTCTTCTATTGATCTACTGGTATGTTCTATCAGCATTTTACTTTATTGTTTATGTGATTGCTGTCTAAATATTGAAGAAAAAGTAAAGTTGCATCAAGCATAGAACATCTACATAAATTTACATGGTATCAGAGCTGTGGTGAAGACAAAGCCCTAATTTGTAGCAATCACTAAAGAAGAGGATGGGTTCCTCAAACTACAATGGCTTCAAGGTTGATGACAAATTGACTAGGAAGGATGACTTCCGTGCTTGGAAGATGACATTGGATCTTATGTTGGAAGACCAAGATGTCATGGACTATGTGCAGGGTAAAATCCAAGAGCCTCCATCCACTGCAATTGTTGCCGCCAAAACAAAGTATTAAAAGGGGGAGATCAAAGCAAAGCTGATGATCAAGGACTCAATTCACAAGAGTCTGGTTGCCTACATCTCTGAGCTGGGCACATCCAAAGAGATTATGATAAGTTGGTCCACATGTTCAAGGCCAACAATGCGAATCATGTACTATTCTTCAAGAATCAATTGAAGAATTTGAAGAAAGGCAGGGATGAGTCTATTCAATCATATTTTCCTGAAGCTGACCGAGATCAGGAACAATCTGCTGGCTATATTGGGGAGACAATAGCTGATCAAGAGATGGTACTCACCGAACGTGGAGGGCTCTCATCTGAATGGCTTGTGTTCAACACTACCATTCTCAATAATAATGTGATACCTGACTTTGATGAAGTACTATCGAGATGCGTTCAAGAAGAGACAAGAATGAAGGATTATGAAAATGAAGGAAATGTTGCCTGTGCTGCTCATTCTAGAAAGAAGAATTTTGGTGGTCCAAAGAACAAAGGAAGAGCAGGGGCCCATGGAAAGAAGGGCAAGTGTTACACTTGTCATAGGCCAGGTCACTATGCTAGAGAATTCCCTTTCAAGAAGGATTCTCCCGATGCTGATGACAACAACAACCGGAGGAATGGCAATCAAAGGAACAACAGGTTCAAGGAAAAGAGGAAGGCTCCCTCCGGCGGAAATAACCTTTCAAAAGGTTGAGAAAATCCAGGTATGAGGAATCAAATGTTGTTGATAAAAGAAATGAATTCATTCTTGTATCTACCCTTTCTGCTGCATCTCCACCCGACACTATGGATGTCTGGTTGATAGATAGTGGTGCCTCAAGGCACATCACTGGGTTCAAGGAAGCACTCTCTGATATGGTTGAGAAGGATAATAATATGGAAATTATCCTTGGAGATAATGCCACATATCCCGCAAAAGGGACAGGGACTGTGACCCTCCATTTGTCTCAAGGTCAAGTCCTCCGCTTGCAGGATGTACTCTATGTACCTAATTTGAAGAAGAACCTTGTGTCTATATCGGCCATGGAAGACAAAGGTTTCAATGTGGCATTCATTGATGGAAAGGTGCGCATGTGGAAGAAGAGCTTCAAGGAAGCTATCACGATTGGGTATAGAGTTGATACACTCTACCAGGTTGGAGGAAGTCCACTGGGAGCGATGACATGTGATACTATCCGAAAAACTGAACTATGGCACTGGAGGTTTGGACACCTTCACTACAAGGCCCTTCCCGAAGCAAGGAAGGTGGTGACGGGGATGCCCGAGTTCTCAAATAATCATGAAGGTGTATGTCAGGGTTGTGCCGAAGGAAAGCATACAAGGGGACCTTTCCCCTCAAGTGTCACAAAGACATCTGATGTCTTGCAATTGATCCATTCTGATCTGTCTGGTATGCTGCCTGAGACATCCTTGGGAAGATGTTCTTATTATATGACGTTCATAGATGAATTCTCTCGCAAAACCTAGATATTGTTAGTCAGCTTAATTGTCGGATTAAACCTCTCAAAATTAATTATCAATCCGGGAGTCGTAAACGCGAGTTGTACTGCGTCTTGGCTCAACTTAATGGTCAGAGTATAAATATGTTCCTTTGTAATGATAAACTAGGTACTGGAATGAAACACACATTTGTTGGCAAATAAACAATCTTGAAAAGGGAACCTACTTAACCAATTTCATTCACTGCAAACTCCATATTGCAATTAAACTGTAAGGCTATACAAAGAAATCCTCAATCACATAGCATTCTCGCACTCAAATTCTACTTTTTAAATCTCCTATGATATCTTGAAAACCTTAATCTATTAACTCCTAAAACTGACACTTGAAACTAAACTTGAGATAAGCAAAAAGACACATTATAAATTCCCACCTTAAACTAACTAGAACTATTCCTGAAAACAAACTCAGTATTCAAATTAACAAGAGCCAGTTCAAACTATTGCTAGAAGAAACCATTTCACTTTATAAAATAACACTTAAAAATCCCATTAAAGATTGCATTGCAAATGACCTATGATAAACCTTCTATTTAAAGATTTTAATCTAAGTGAAACAAATTATTCAAAAACAAGCTCACTCTTCGAAAGCATGCAACTCATAATGAAAACTAAATCAAAATCATGTAAATCACTGCTACCTGCACAATCAAATCTGCATTCAAACTTGCTCTTACAAGGAAATGATTACACTACGAAAACAAGAAAGAATCTGATTAAAAAGAGATCTAAAACAAGACAAATTCTAATCAAAAGAGATCTAATTATTGAGTGAAGTCATGGGTAAACAAATCAAATGCGCATTTAAATCCTGCAAACATTCAAAGAAATTAGGAAATGCAAACCATACTAAAACTCAAAGCATTATTCTCATTCTATATTCAAATTCGAATTATTAAAATATGTTATAATTCCATATTCAATTTCAGAAATCATGATCATTATATTCCTATCTCCCATTACATTCGATTTAATAAGAGGAATATATATTGCAACTCAAAAGCAGATTATGTAATGAGTAATAGTTCTTTAGACCATTAATTTGCGCAATACAAAGATGACTGAAAAGGCTTTGAAATTGAACCGTAGCTACCAAAAATTCACACATTCATACAGAAATCGGAAACTACGCACACATCTACTTATCTCCTGCTGATTGATAAGCTTAGCTCCAGAGGTGGTGGGCCCTACCACGCCCGGAGTAAGCTAGCTTACTACAATGGAGGAAGGATTTTTATAACATTGAAGACTGGAATTCGTAATGAATCATGGCACAACGCTACTGCTCAAAGCATCAACTTGAACGCGATTTATACAAGTATTTAAAACATCCTTTAGAAATCGATTTATAAAAGTCACTGGCCAAACGATTCTAGTTTTTACACAACAGTCCCTATCCCCATTACACTCTACAAATTCGTTGTCGGTTCTACATCTCCAAAATTCTGCTTTACATCTGAGAAATTCCACACCTCTGATTGACGGGCTATCTCCTAATTACATCTCTGCACCCTCTCTACATCTGAGAAAGTCTGATTTTACATATGAGAAATTCCCTCTTGACTAAATGACGGACTCACGAATTACCTTCCCTTTTTCTGCTCCAGGCAACATATATATATACATTTAATTACAAATTTGGGGATCAGAATATAGGAGATTATTAGTTTTTAACAATTTGCCAGAATAAGAATTAGTTTTGAAACAGAATGTCGAATTAGGAAATCGCACCTCTTTTCATGGGATGCTTCTGTTGCTGGAAGGTGCAATCTTGGCTTCTGGAGGAAATTGAACTTCGTATAGTTGGTGGAAGCAAGGCGTAGTTGGCTGAGGCATCGCACATCTGGCAAGCTTCAATCTGGGATTACGATTTCTGTTGCAACAAACAGGTAGACTACGCATTCGTTGTCACCACACATTCATGGATACACTCTGAGAGATTACCACAACACACAAAATTGAGAAGCAGTGCTTTTCAATCCTTTAACGAATATTTTTTTTTACCGGTAAATGCCTGGAACTTTGGTTCTTCCACATCTTTCGATTCCTCTTGAGATGTCATTGTGCTTGCATAAGGCACAGATGCTAGTCCTCGCGGAAAAAACTTTCCTTTTGTGTTTGTCTTGGGCAATTCAACCTCAGATACAGCCACAATAACTCCTCCAACTTGTGCGGGAAACACCCACTTACCCTTTGCTGAAAATCCATTATTTCTAGAATCTGGGAAACAGTTCCTCGACTCCATTGCTTCTGAAAAGCCTCTCTTTGAACCAGTTACAATACTCTTGGGTGATACGGTCATCATGTTCCTTCCCATTCCAGATGGCTGAATATTATACTTGTCTTGCCCATTCTTCTCTTCTGCCACCCCATCCTTCGTTGAATGTTGCTGTTTCTCAACAGGGAACAAATTCTTCTCTTCCACTTCCGTCCTAATGTTTCGAGGGCTTAACAAATTCAGCTCAGATGAGTCCCTTGCAGGAGAAAGTGAACCAATAAGGCCCAATCTCAACTCAGTTTCCTTGAGGTGCATATTATTCTCTTCACCATCACAAGAGACCACAGAGCTCTCTATCGACGAGGAAACTTCCGATAGACCGATGTAGTTGTGCTCCTTCAGTGCCCCTGGGTTATTATGACTGTTGTCATCTTTTACATATGATGAAGCTGGAGGGGGGCCTTTGCTCAAGCCCTCCTCGATATAAACATTAATATTAGACGACATTACACCGCTCTTACTTCACGAAATCAGGATACTAAGCACTGTAAACTGCACTGACTGGTTGGCTACATGCATCAGAATGAGAATCTCCAAGGGCAATGTTGATATTCAATAGTCTCGCCTGCCATTGTTATCGTCGAATCCTACTTGGGTCATCACAGAACATCACTGGACCACCACCTTCTTAACTGACTCGACTGGGGCTCCAAACTTTAACCAAAAGTTTATATTAAAGCCCAATTTTGCATACAAAACCCTTGAAGAGGAAAAGCATGAAAAGGAATGTCTTAGGAAACATGTCTCAACTAGCTAGGTTTGAAGTTGTCAACCAAAACCGTTCTACAAAAAATCGGACCCGAATTGACCCAATACGTTCACGTTCATAAATGGTTTTTAGTGGAATATTCCCCCGACGATAACTCCTTCACGAAGCCGAATTTTGCCAAACAATTTTGAATTTATATGAAACATGGTCCTCTGAACAAAACCCACGTCTCAAAATTTAGAGATTCTGCTCCATTTGGTCGCAAAATTGATATTTTCACCTACATCAATCTCGTACTCAACTACCCAGCTACTGCTTTTATTCATTTCCTGGCAATAAGGTACCATGTTCCATTCAGAATCTTCCCTGCTTTGTTTTGCTACCCTGTAGAACTCAATGGAGAGGGTTTATCTTCTAGAAGGTAATTCACAGCATAACATATTTCTTGGCAAAACATATATTTCTGCTCTTGTGCATGGATCTGTGCTTAAATGCAGTTCTGCACTCGACTTATTCACCTTCTACCAAGAAGACATCTATTAATAAAATTTACACACAAACACTCATCTATTTAAATAGTAAGAAGAATTCATAGATTAACAACTATTGTCTCTAAATGCCTCTAATCATCATCTTAAAAGGACAAAGACACCAGGTACAAGCATATAAAGATGCGATAAATATCGTGAAAATTTGGGCAAAAGTGCGGCTCAACATATATACTTCTTGAAGAAGAAGGATGAGGCTTTCATGTGGTTTCGTACCTTCAAAGCCTTGGTGGAAAATTTGACAGGGAAGAAGATCAAGATTTTGAGGATCAATAATGGCACTGAATATGAGATGAACGAGTTCAAGAACTTTTGCAGAGAAGCTAGCATCAAAAGGGAGACCACAACTGTCTATACTCCTGAGCAGAATGGCGTTGCTGAACGAAAGAATAAGACCATTGTGGAAGCTGCCTGTGCCATGCTATGTGACCAAGGTCTACCGAAGTTTTTGTGGGGAGAAGCTACGAACACTACTGTGTACATACAAAATTGATGCCCACATTCCGCTCTGGACTCCAAAACTCCGGAAGAGGTTTTCACTGGTAAGAAACCTGACGTCTCACATTTTAGAGTTTTTGGATGTCCTGTTTATTTTCATGTGCCGAAAGAGAAGAGGAGCAAGCTGGATGCTTTTGGGAAGAAGGGAATGTTTGTGGGATACAACGAAACTTCGAAGGCCTATAAAGTCTATGTGCCTAGTCAAAGGGAAGTGGAGATATGTCACGATGTCACTTTTGACGAAGATACTTCCCTGAAGAAAGTAGTCAATCTTCCGATATCTGAGGAAGAACATGAAGCAAGGCCTAGAAATCAAGAAGAATAGAAGGATGAGACGATGCTCGATACTGAAGGACCGATGGACTTGATTGATCCACCTCCTTCACTGGGGAAGAGACCATCATGGCTCACGGACACTCTCGAGAATGCCGAGGGACATATGACCCCAAGGGGAACATTCCGTGAAAGCAAGAAGCCGAGTAGATACCAAGGGTATCTAGCAACCATGAGTACTATTGTACAATCTGAGCCTGGATCTTTTGAGGAAGTCGTAAAGCATCAAGTATGGAAGGATGCTATGCACGAAGAGTATGAGTCCATATTGAAGAATGATGCTTGGGATGTGGTTCCAAGATCGGAGGACAAAGTAGTTGTCACCTCGAAATGGCTTTACAAGATCAAGCATGGATTTGATGGAAGTGCTGAAAAGTTCAAGGCAAGATTCGTTGCCCGTGGCTTCTCTCAAAAGGAAGGCATAGACTATGATGACATATTTGCACATGTGGCCCGATATACCACCATTCGATCTATCATAGCCCTTGCTGCTACGCAAGGATGGAGTCTTCATCAGATGGATGTGAAGACTGCATTTCTACATGGTGCGATAAAGGAAGAGGTGTAAGTAGAGAAACCTCTGGGGTTCGAAGTTCAGGATCAGGACACCCATGTCTGTAGGTTGAAGAAAGCCCTCTATGGGCTAAAGCAAGCACCCAAAGCTTGGTAAGAGAGGATAGATAGCTACCTGATGAAGCTGGGCTTCACTCGTAGTAATGCTGATTCGAACCTTTACTTCAAGGTTGATAGAGAGAAGCCTCTCATTCTGGTGCTGTCTGTGGACGACCTCTTCTTGACAGGTGCTGACCCTCTCATTCATCAGTGCAAGAGGGAGCTCGCTGCTGAGTTCGAGATGAAGGACCTAGGACTGATGCACTACTTCCTAGGCCTGGAGGTCTGGCAGAGACCTGGTGTGATTTTCCTTTCTCAAGGAAAATACATTGTGAAGCTTCTAGAAAGATTCAGTATGGTGGACTGCAAGTCCGTGTTGACACCAATGGAGCTCAACTTTAAAAAGTTGAGTGGCAGCGCTGCTTGGCCCGTGTAAGAAAATCCTACTGAGTATCGTAAACTCGTAGGGGCCATGATGTTCTTAGTGAACACCCATCCAGATATATGTTTTGCAGTGAACACTTTGAGTCAACAGATGGTTGAGCCTCATCACACTCACTGGGTTGGTGCCAAGAATCCTCTGAGATATCTTCGGGGCACGATAAACCATGGGCTGAGATACACTGCCGGGAGCATGACACTCCTTGGATACACTGATGCCGATTGGGCTAGCAGTGTGATGGATCGTAAGAGCACATTAGGATGCTGCTTCACACTTGGTTCTGCTTTGATATCATGGATGAGCAGGAAGCAAAAGTCGGTGGCTTTGAGCACCGCGCAAGGCCGAATACATTGCATCGAGTATGGCTTGTTGTGAAGCAGTTTGGTTGCGAAAGCTCTTCAATGAGCTGTTCAAGCATGTGCTAGATACCACCATGATACTCTGTGATAACCAAAGTGGGATTCACTTGTCCGAGAATCCCTGGTTCCACGATCGATCCAAGCATATTGATATCAGGTACCACTTTATCCGGGATATGGTACAACGAAGCGCCATAAGGCTTGATCATATAGGAACTGATGAGCAGGTCGTGGATATTCTCACAAAGCCCCTGGGGAAGGTCAAGTTCTTAACCTTCCATGAGAGTCTTGGTATCGTGGAACGACCCTATGATGAGGGTCCTGTTGGATGATGAGCTCTGGGAGCTCTAGGGGGCTTTGGGGATAGCTTCTCGGAGCTATAAGCAACCACAGGGTTAGGCTTGCCAAACCTTGTTGGTGTGCTTCTGCCCCACCATTGTGATGATTGAGTTGGTTCACCTCTCATTATTTGTGCCCCGTATGCATCCTACCCATTGAGTTCAGGGCTCATGGGAAGTACCTCTCATTTGGCCAGTGAGGTGGGAAATGCTAAAGACTAGTAGCAAAGACTGATGGACGCATCAGAGATTGCCGTACTCTCTATCTAGGATGGCACGGTCCAACCACTTGATCTGGGATCAAGTCTAGTGAGGTTCGGACCTCCTACTGACTTCGGGTCAGATAAACCAACTTCGGGTTATTATGAGACTCTTTGTGAGTCCTATAGAGGTTTTGGACCTCTCGGCTGAATCTGTTAGCCGGGAATGATGTCTTTGTGACTGACCCACTTCTGTTCTGAAATAAAGAGCCAACAAAGCAAGTTACGGCGGGATGATGCACGATGTTGGATTGCACAGGTGGATGGAGTTCTCCCTAGTTGAGAGGGAGTGTTAATTTTGGACAACTAGGTCCAAACTCCATGTTATGATGCTTAGATGAAGATACCAATATTTTTATTGGGTTCCTCTTTCGGAGAGGTGCAAGATCGATCTAAAGATCATCTGGATCCGATGAGCAGAACATTTATTTTGAATTTATTTTTAATCTACTCAAAATATGTGCAGGTCGTCTTTAAGGTTTTGTACCCTAGCAGATGTGTCACACACCCTCACTGATGGATATAAATAAGGTCAACGTTGGAGGACATTTCACTCATCTCATCCTCACACATTCTCTCTCCTCATCTGATTGGTTCAATCACTTGGAGTCTCTTCTCTCTCCACACGTGGGAAATCTGGCTGCAGCAATTTCTGGTTTTCGGTCTAGGGTTTCTGCAGCAACTACAACAAAATTTGACCAACATTGACTTTGGTCAACGCAAAGTCAAATCGACCCGAAACTCTCCCAAAATCTTGATTTCCCTAATCTGCATTTTCTGGCACTATTTCTGAGGCAAGACGTTGACTTTGAATTTTCAGCATTGACCTAGCTGTTGCTTCTGTTTGCGTTGACCGTTGACTGACAACGTTGACTTTTCTGGGGTTGACTTTTGAGTTGAGCATTTGGCTGTGCTGAGGCTTGTGTGACATTGCTGGTTAGGTGACCATATCGAGACTTTGCCGGTTGAAGCATCCTGTTGACCGCCGTAATGCACCATCACACTTATATGTTTCTGGTTTGTCTTCTGTCGATCTACTGGTATGTTCTATCAGTGTTTTACTTTATTGTTTATGTGATTGCTGTCTAAATATTGAAGAAAAAGTAAAGTTGCATCAAGCATAGAACATCTACATAAATTTACACCTAGAGACTGCAAAATAACTCCAGAATATTGCTGCCATTTCCAGCCCTCAAACTCACATAATAGCTAACAAATATATTGAACCTTCTTCTCCAAACTTCTCTCGACAATAGTCCTTCGGAATAATGCTGTAATGGCCCACACAAGATCCACCACAGTGTTGTCCATAAATACGCACTATTGGGGAAAACTGAATACACATGCTGGAAATCTCTCTATGAAACTCCTTTGGATGATAATGGATGAACCTCACTAGGGTGGCACTCGAAGTCCCCCGAAGAAAGGGTGAGTTCTCCACTTGGAAAACTCTTGCTTAACAACAAGTGATCCGGTTAAACAACTCGAGCAACAAAATCAAAATCGATAAGCCACGCATGCCAAATGAAATGAGCTTCCTTCCTTTTATAACTTTCTTGGAGCCTTTCTTTCCGCCTTCTCTTCCTTCGTGGGTCCCCCACCAAGCCTACGCCTTCCCTCTTATGCATTTCGAATTACTGGCTTAGGGAGCGTGTATTTCTTATGTGGGTGGTTCTCACATATCACCAACAAAACAAAATAAAATAAAATTAACTTTCCTCTAACTCCTAAGTCTTCTAGCAAAAATCAAATGGGCCCCGTCTTCACCAAAATTGGCCCAAAAATGTAGAAATAAATCATGTTCCAAAATAATTTAGGAAGGGACATTACATCGGTTCACTAGCAGAGTGGCAGATACTTTGGCACATGCAGGATACCATATGTTACAGGGTGGTACAACAATAGGTGATGGTACACAGGACTGGACAGAGTTATGTCGTACGATCCAGTGTTATATAGAGGGATGTGGCTTGATGCATACAAACCCAATTTTAGACCATAGCATTTAGTGTTGTGCAGGGCTATGCAATAAGGAGCAACAACCTGCAGAGGAGCATGGAGATCCATGGTGGTGAGCCATAGCATGTCAGTTTACACTATGGAGTAGGAGGATTGACTCACATCACATTGAGTACCTGCGGGGAGTGTTAGGTATAGTGACACAAGCATGATACAAGATGGTATAGGATCGTACAACAGTAGCAAGGGGTATCCAGTGGTGTACAATAGTAGACCGCAATGTACAGTGGCATGCAGGGGCGTATGGTGCTGCATTGTGGGGTCTTGGAATGTTTCCTACAAACATACTTATGGACGGAGACACTAGACAAACCTTTGGGTGTAGTTCATCCAGGATCAACAGGGACACAGATGAGTGACACTTGATGGTATCCATGGGGACCCACATGCTTATCCCTCTTTTGCATCACTTATAGGCACAAACGATTTGGCTACTTTCCTTTGACACTCTGGGCATGAGCAGTGGGGGACGGGGAGCTCACCCGAGATATTTGGATTACACTCCGCGCACTAGGGGAGAGACTTCTCAGTGGTGGCATTGGGTCGGTGTGTGAGTTGATAGCCACAAGTTGGGAGATGAGGTGATCATCTGTAGGGGTGGCATATCATTCATCACTGAGCCTATGCCTGGGGAGCTAGTTACGAGGGAGACCTATGTCACTCCTTCCATAGGGCATGTCAGGACCATCCATGAGCAGAGGATACTGTGTACCAATGAGGCAGTTTTCCAGTATGTTTCCTGACTCTAGACATTGTATTGGCATATTACCGAGATGGCAGATGTCAGACTCAGTGGTGATGGTTAGTAGGAGCAGGATGGATCCGCATACATTGAGTCGATTGCGAGCATCATATACCCTTCTATTGGCTGCATTCAGGGGATAGCTATTTGGAACATGTGGCTTCTAGCGGTCATCGGTACTACGTAGTGGTAGGCACAGGGCAGTTTAGAATGCATTAGATTAGTTCATGATATACGAGGCCTATATATTGATTGCATGCAGGGACTAGGGACAAGGCACAGATGGATTCTAACAGTTGTTAGAGCTATGCTGTAGTAGGTCGTGCTAGGGGATCTAGGGATTCAGTTGGTTGATAGGCCACTCCATTTCGTGAGGAGTAGGACCATGGCGGAGGGTTATCTAGCTCAATATATACGAGGCCTATATATTGATTGCATGCAGGGACTAGGGACAAGGCACAGATGGATTCTAACAGTTGTTAGAGCTATGCTGTAGTAGGTCGTGCTAGGGGATCTAGGGATTCAGTTGGTTGATAGGCCACTCCATTTCGTGAGGAGTAGGACCATGGCGGAGGGTTATCTAGCTCACTTTGGGATTGACACATGGGGGATCGTTGAGGCCTCCATTGTTTGGTGAGGCATGTTTTTCCAGTTGCAGCTCAAAATCAGAATTAGTGATGGATGGGTAGATATTGACATCATAGGGATACCTTGGCTAGCTGAGCTTGTCCTTCGACGATATTTCACCACCAAGTTTCAGGGGAGGAGGATGCAGTGTGTACATGATGGGCAACCTATTAGAGTCGAAGTGGCACAGCGACAAGTACAATAGGGTGGCGCTTTCTTGAGACGAGCATGGGACCTGGGCATTGCAGTACTAGACAACTTAGTGACCTTTAGGGGTGATCTGCTGCTACAGGGGAAGATCATACAGATATTCCATTGAGATTTTGTGACTCGCTGATGGCATGGGGGACTTCATCAACATGGTAGGTTGGTAACCAGGAGGATATCAGGGGAGGTTCATGTGGGAGATACTTCCACCCCACAGGGCTTGGTGTGTATCTTCAGGATTTACTCTTGGAGTGCATGAGGTGGACTACTCGATAGGGCTGCTTCATGGGGAGTTGGACAGAGTCCTGCATTATCATGATGTTCTACTTATTGAGAGTATGCAGAGGGTTTCTGGTACCTGCACCTGGTTGGATAGTGAGAGGAGCAAGGGTGCTCCATGCTGATCAGGATGGCTTGGGCTCCTAGTATCGAGGGATTCCTTTGTGACAGGATAATGCATGGGACAGAGATGACTCAGTGGCACATTTGGGACCCTGGTATTATTTGCAGTGACTGTTTGGGCCATCAGAAAGTGGGAACGCTTGTTCAGGCATTGCTTAGGGACAAGCAAGTTTTGGCGGGGAGGACTGTAATATCCCCAATTTTTAATCTTCATGTGAGGAGGTTAGCAAAGATCCTTGGGATGGTACTAAGCATAACACAATTTTGAAATTCAGGTATGGGAGGCATAAGGACTTAGGAGAATAGGAGAAGTTTCAGCCCTGGTGGAATGTGAGGGCCACGAAAAGAAGGAAGTTTGACCCTTGGGGGATAATTCACACTTGTGAAGGAAGAGAGAGAGAAAGGAGGTGTGAATTAGTGGAAAGTGGGGTCCACCAAGAGAGAGGGGACCAACTTCTATAAATAAGGCAAGGAGACCTCCATTTGGTATCTTTTGACAATCTAACTTTTGACCCCAAGTTTTCTTGAGTTGTTTAGGAAAGTAAACCAGTTTTGTTTAGCACATGGAATTCCCAAGCAGGAATTCCACCTCTACCTTCAGTGAACTTCAAGTGTCACCCTAGGAGAGTATTTCAAAACTTAGCGGTGAGAGATTTGTTGGAGTTCGTAGGACACATCAGCTCTTGCTTCAGCGAGTTCGATATTCCAGGAGGACACAGGGGTAGAAATAGAACCACTGAGTTGAGTGAGTTTCAAGGGGAATTCTGACCAACGAATTTAGGAGAAAATTCATTGAGGGTGGACCAACATTTGTGGAGAATTTCGGGGCTGGAAGTTGCTGCTACTGAGAGAGCCAAACTCACCATTTTAGGGCCTTGCACAGAAGTGTTACTGGGCAGAATTTGTGGGGCTGGATTCATCTTATTTGTGCTAGGTTTTGGAAGGAATTTCACTCACATCTTCCGGAGGAAATTTGCAGGACAATGCTACAGCTAATTGAAAAGGTATTTGTGACATATTCAGTAGTTTGAATTGTGGGGGACGCAGAAACTGTCAAGGAGGGCGTAGCACCAAATTTGGGTAATTTCGGGAGGTTAGAATTAGCCCAAAGAATTTATGGGTTTTGTTGGACTAGCCTCAAGAAATCTGCTCCTAATTTTGCTAAATTTTTGGAGGAGTTTTGGTGCCCCAAAACAACAGGATTATTTGGCAACGAGTTAGGATGAGTGAGCTTAAGTTTTGGGTCCCAGGTGGTTGATAAAATTTGTCCAAACCCTTCCCGAGTTTTTTGGGTTTGTGGTGGAGAGCCCAAGGTTAATTTGGCATAATTTTTTGAGTACTTTTGGAGGATCAAACAGGGGCATCTTTCCAGCTAGCAGTGCAGATTTCCAAGCCAGCGCAAAGCATAGAGGATGAGTCACTTCCCATCATCCGGGCACCTTGTTTTCTCACCTGGGATTTGTCTAGCTTGCCTTTGGAAAGCCCAGGTGCACTTGTTCTTGCCTATTGTACTCCTCCCATGATATATAATAAAATGGCTGTCTCTTTTGGAGTAAATTATGATGTGTTGATATTTCTGCGGTGTTTTTATTTTTATTTTTGGTTGCATGTAATAAACTTATGGCTATTATCACTTAATATTTCCATTAGGAATGTTACAACTACCCAATTCTGTGATACAATATGATCTAGTATGAAAAATACATAGACTCGATAAACACTGGGACTCACCTAAGACCTTGTCAACGAATTCCACCCTAGCTTTGGGGTTATATCTGTGAGAAAAACTCTGCCGATTATCCGTGTTCGCAGACACACATAATTTGGGGAGGTTAAAAAACTCCCTAAGATGAAATCTTTTGACAAAAATCATAGGCTTACCTAGGTGTTGTTACATGGCTTCATAGTCATACTAGAATCATTCACCATAATTTTGCAGAAATTGGGTTTACAATGACAATATTAATGTTGAATGATGAGTTTGATTTTCGAAAAAAATTGTCCGCTGCTTTGTACTCTGCTTCTTGGATTGTTGACAAAGTGTGGTCAACAGTACACATTGATTTCTGCATTTTGGAGGGGGCTTTCAGATTTTTTTTTACCTTTATTTATTTATTTTGAACCACCAATTTTTGTCTCTTTTTGGTTCTATAATTTCTCACTTATTTTTTTTCCTAAACATGGCTATTATTATGATTTCAGCAATAATCAAGTTGTTGCAAAATTTTCAACATATCCCAGCAGTGGCGATATATCTTCTATTATGACAATTTATTCTGGCAGCCACATTATCCAATGTATAAACATTTTTTCAAGACAAGAAAAAAGATAGGAATGTTCTGCATTGTAAATTAAAATATTATATAGAGGAAAGAACAAGGCCTGGTTGATCCATAAAAACTAGAAAGTCTGTAATGATACAATTCCCAAATCCATTTGTCAAAGGACAACAAATAACAGAAGAACCTGAATTAAGTGGGAGCATATTTTCTGTCTCGACTCTCTACATTCCACCTCCATGCGCTAATGTGTCATCAGACTGTCATCCAATTGAAAACACGGGAAAAAAAATGTAGAAGCCTTTGGACAAACCACTGATGTGTAATTGACGAATATTTTAGTCACCATTCAGACTATGCTTTGAGAAGCAGCTGCAGCTGGCCCAAAAGTTTTGGGTGCAGGCTAGACATGGCTGCATTGAAAGCTTCATTGCCATGGAGCTCAGCACATGTTTTAAGGCTTTCCCTTAAAGTGTTACCGAATGAGATCTTTTTTACTGGATCAGCAGATTCAACCTAGATAAACAGAAATACAGCAAATGTTATTTTTATGGAAGCAAATAATTTGGGAAAGTTACCTATATTAAACCCTGAATCAACATAATAAATAAATCATGCTTCCTAGTTATTAGCCAGTTATCTACTTCCGATGTTTGGAATGCACAAAGTGAAAAGTAAAATATCATAAAAGAGTATAGGTAGTATCTATATTAGTACACCCATGCTATGTTCACGCAATTCAGAGAACTAAAACAGTTCAAAATTCCTATCACATACCTGTCTCTTCCTGAAATCTTTAGTTTGTTCGAAGTCTGGTGGTGGGTTGCCTTCGTCATATTCACTGGAATGAAAACGTTCATGACTGCAATTTTAGCCCTTGTGACAAATTTATATTACATATCCCTAACCTCACAATAAAAGGTTTCTGGCATGTCTCATTACCTGGATGCATTATTTCCATCTTGCTCAATATCACTTGCAAGAATACTAGAACATGTGCTGCAAGAAAACATAGTACATAAAGTCATTTTTTTCAAAACGTATGAACACACAAGAATAGCAAATCATGCACTAGAACTAGATAATCTTCAATCAGAATTAGACCTGAGAATTTGTTCAAGCCTTTCCAGAATTTGATATTCTTTCAGGGTCAACAAAATGCAAAGGGCCAAACCATAAGCCTTTCTACGTGTAAAAGATACATCATCCACCTGTACAAAGCTGAATATTAATACGATGAAGAGCACATCCTATTTTGAATCGCTTCAGTTATAAATAGAAACTTCTCAAAATATTCAGCAAATTCTTTGAATAGATTTCAAGGGGACAAAGGATATCCAGTAAACCATCCTACACAAACTATAGAAAAGGCACTAACAGAAGATGAATACGTCCAAAAAAGATACCGCATCACCAATATCTCTTACATACAGAGTCTATGTCTTTTAACAATTGTCATTGGTGTGCCAAAACAATTACAATTGTACACAATGTTAACAAGCGCAAAATAACTTTTTAGTACTCAACTAACGTCATCAAACAGAAAGATATGAACCTATATATGATAAATTGATAATGGTAGCCAAGGGAAACTAACTAAGATGCCCAGGCCACAGGAATACAGAAACGAACACCAATTCACCCTGACAGATATATTGAAGACTACCACTAGTGGTTTCCTTCCCCTTTATTATAGGGGAAAGGCATAACCTTGTTAACTCATATCTGGTGCCTTAAATGCAGTAGCGTCCTTGTGGCAATCAAGACAAGCTTGGGTGAAAACACTGGTAAAAACCATTTTCCCATTAGAGAGATGAAAACAGTTTTCTCAGTGAAATTTTGATTTACTATTGCAATTACTGGTCATTATTCTCCTATGTTGCCAGGAAACGTGGGTGCGGGTGCGGGGACGGGGACGGGGACGGGGACGGCATTTTTTGAAACAGGGTGCGTGGGTTCGTCTGGGTATTTTTATATTAATATATATTATAAATTATAAATTATAATTTATATATCATATATAATACTATATTTTATAAATTATAAATTTAATGAAAATTAAGACTAAACAAACTCTAAGAAAACGGCTACCATCAGAATTCTTATCAAAATTGCATCAGTCAAACATCTGGGGTGTTTTTCCCACTCAATGTTCTTAAGCTTGTCATGCCTGTCATGCAGACACAGATTTGGTAACGTCAAAAAACAATCATTCATTAACTGAAAAATGATGCAACAAAAAAATTGCTGCAATATCCACACAAGTTTCCTGCGGCAGTCAAAAACAACTGTTTCAAAATCTACACATAAATTTGATGAAGATCCTACCCATAAATTTAATGAGGAATGTGATTTTTGAAATCTACACATACACTTGATGAAGTAGGCCTATTAGTATTGTAATTCAGATACTCAGATGATTGATTTTTGCTAACTATGAAAACTCAGGCAGAGAGGCTGTTTTGCACGCTGTCTACTGATCAAACTTCCTTTTATTGAAAGTCTCACAAAGGCAAGTAAAATTTTGGATAGGTATATTGTCAGTACATTAAAACAACTCCAAAATCTCAAAGCATGCATTCATGCTCTTGTCCACTACAAATTGCTGGTTGTGGAGTAAGCAGATAACTTTTTTTTGGTAATGAATAATTAAAACCCCTTCTAAAAGCAACTATTTACAAAAGCATCTTATAAAGTGCCAACATACTGGATTTCAAATAACTTGACAGGATTCAAGCCTCCTAGCATACAAGTTGCTTCTTCCATTGTGTAACTGTATCAAGAAGGGTCAAAACACCATATCAGTTTCTTGTTCTTTATACAAAAGAGCAAAGGAAATGCATAGCAAATATGGAAGCATTCAAAATTAATTTGCATGGTTATGGATACACCCCGGATGTTTGACTGAAAAACGATGGGTTCTTCATACCAAAAGAACCCAAGAACCCAAATTTTTTTTTTGAAGAACCCGGTTCTTCTAAGAAGAACCCGGTTCGTTTGGGTTCTTCAGGGTACTTGGGTGCGGAGAATCCGGTACTTGGGTGCGGGAACCCGGTGCGGGTTCGGGAACCCCACCCTCGGGTGCGGGAACCCGTGCAACGTAGTTATTCTCCTATTTTTTCAAAATATTTGTCAACTGCAATTTACTTGCGGCAAAAACTGAATAAAACACAATTGCAACTTCACGAAAAATAAATACTACAGGAACTGAAAAGTATATGCACACACACAAATAATGAACACCAGTGTTTTTGGAAAATTCTCCCAAGAAAAAACCCCAAGGGAAAACCGGTTCAGCAAATGAGGGTTTTATTATTGATTCTTCAGCAAAAATATTACAACTGCAAGCCCGACACTAGAAAAGTTCCGACAAAATTATTTCTTCACTCCTGCAAGAATCCTTAGACCTCTTGGAAGCTGTTCAACCCACCAAAATCAATTCGGCCTCCCCTTGAAGGTGATTTCGACTCACACGTGCGGCTTGGTTGAGGAACTCAACCCTCCTAGAAACTTGCACTAGATGGGTAAATAATCTCGGCCTCCATTGGAAAATATTTGTCTTCTATGGCAAACCAATCCTCCTATGCAAATGGATCTCTCTTGCACAAATATCCTTGCTCTGGAAATTTTCCTTTGAACAATTTGCACTGCCAGTCTGGGTAATTCGCACCCACTGCAGGAGCAATTCGCATTGATGGAAAATCTGCCTTTCACTGCAGAAAAAATCGATCTCCAATCTTCTCTGGAAGTTGCTGTGAAGAATCACCTTGACAATCTATGCTGAAACCCCTGCAACTGATGTCCCTGCGCTGCCTATGCATCCTCGCTCTCACTGCAAATCCATGTCTTAGTGCATTCTCCAAATGCCCATCAATTTCCTCCTATAATCTCTTGTTGACGAATCAATGGCCATGATCTAATCACAATTGATGGGTAAGATCATATTGACTCCATCAAGTGACTTTTCCGAATGTCTCTAGAGGAAAATTGATTTACCCCAATTAATACTGATTAATTAAGCTTATTTCCCTAAGTTAGACCTAGGAAAAATTAATTAATTGCTTAATTAAATTTAATCAGGGCCTTTTCTCGAGAAACCAATTCTGGATATTGGAGAAAATGTGTTCCCTAGCCTCATAGACACAATCTGAGACTAGAACACCTGTCCGAGCTACACAAACTAACATTCCCTCTTAGCGAGGAAGGTGTTCTACATAACACCCAACTTGTCTCTGAAGAAGATGAAACTCACTTTCCCCAAAGCCTTTGTTAGAATATCTACTACCTACTCATTTGTAGGTATATACTGTAGCTGGACAATCTTGCGATGCACACAATCCCTATGTAATATCTGAAATAGATAAATTTCTAATGATTCTAGAATATTATAGTGTTATGTTTATTTTAGTTCCTTGAATTATGAAAATTTTCAACCACAACACTTTTCACAAAATTGCAGAAATAATCGGAATAAGAAACACTACAAATTTACAGGAAAGACCGAACAAATACTAGAAACTCATCTTTGTTTATATGCTATATGCAATTAAAACATAAATAGCCGAGATAGAACAAGAAGAAATGAAGCACCAATTGAGGATCTGAATGATCCTCACCCCAATATCGTTGAAGCTCTGTGAAACTTCTGGATGAAGACTCCTCAAGAAGTGTTGGGGTTTCATCCAACACACAACGGAAACGCAAGTGTTTTCATCCTGGGCTTGCCGACGCTAGAAACTCTGTTCTCCAAGCCTCTCTATGATAAATAAGCAACCAAAATAAGATGTCCCAAATGATCTCCTCCTCCTCCTTTTAAAGGCCCGATAGATTGATCTCCAATCCTCTAGAAGTATTTTATTTTATTATTATTCTAGAAGCTCTTCCTTGACTTCATGTTAAGTGACTTTTAATTTATTTAAGTCACTTTTGGCCTTTTCCCCTTTTTAATTAAGTGACTAACTAAAATCACTTTTAATTTGGGAAAATAGTAAATCGCCCACCATTCTTTCTCTAGCCACTGGAAGTCACTTCTCAGCATCCCATCCTATACATCTTCTCGTTCTGGTTCCAATGAGCTATTACACTAAGGTGTTCCATCAAATATTCCTCACGAAATGACACCTTAAGCGTAATTAATTAAGTTATGCTCAATAATAACCCCGTTTTACAGGAATTATCAGAATGCAAACGAAACCAAAAACAAGTTGTGTGGAATTGCTCCTGATGATCGAATATGCCAAGCGAACGTCACCAAACCCCATAAAACTCCTCAAACCCCTCCGGAACCCCTGACGATGTAATGCCGCTCCTATGACCTGACCAACACGTACCATGAATATCCATCCTGGATGTACTATAGAGGAAATCGAAAATGGGGACATTACAAGTCCTCCCACCTCAAGATTGCTTGCCCTAAAGAAATCCGTATCTGTCCACAACAAAGGCATCTGCACACTGATACCAGGATCCCATACAAACCACTGGGTCACATCATGCCTTCGTGCTAGGAAAAAAATGAATGGATCCCTCAATACCTGGATCCCAAACAAGCCTTAGACTTAATCTGCCATCAATGGATCCACCTGTATATCAAAGCCACCATGGCCAATCATCATCACCCATACCCCATGGCTCTAGCTGTGCTTTGTCTTTGGTCATAGATGCTACTCCATCAATAGAGTACCAACTCATCACTTCTCTCCAATCCAACCCCTGACATAGACCAAGGTCAATCCCACTATGCTGATGTTGGGCTAGTGAAACTAGAATGCTAATGAACCATTGGCCTACATCTCACTGCCAACTAGAGCATGTAGTATCCCTCATGTCTAAGGGCCCCTGCTGTACTATGCTTCTGACTAAGGATATCGCCCCATCAATAGGATACCAACTCATGATTCTTGCCAATCCATCTTGTGGGAATGGTCACTTGTATATGGAACAAGTCCCATATGCTGCACCATGCTCAACTTATGCAACTCTGCTCAGTCAATCAACAAGATCACCTAGAAAACCTTGCTTCTCTCTCTATAATGGAAAAAAGTGGGAAAACCGTGCAACAAGCCACGTCTATGTACTCTTGGAGAGGGCTGCATTCTGAAAGTACTGCAACTCTACTGGCTGCTTGTGCATGTCTCTGCCCTCATCAATGGTTAGCCCAAAAGATAGTCGCTCATCCTCCTCCATCATGGGCTCAACATGAGCCTCCAACTACCCCTCCACAAATAGCTTAGCCTCATCTAATTCACAATCCTCTACGTGCTCTCCATGCTGGATCATCACTGGTAGCTCATCTCCCCGAATGTCTCCTATTCGATCTTCTTTTCTTACGGGGACTATTGACTATTCATCATACTCATCCATCAAACATGAATGCATATCTGCGTTGCTCCCAACAACTCCACATAACTAGTCATGCTCCTTAGAGGTATTCTTGTAAAGGCTCATGGGCTCATCTATAAAAGAAGAATCATCATTCGGAAAGTCAGAAGGAATCTCCTCCTGATCTACCTCTTGTTGGTTTTTGTAGCATTGGAAAGTGTTCCAAGTCTCAAAATTTGTGGGGAGGCTTGGACATTAGTATTCCAAAGAACCCAGAAACCGTTTGTAGAAATTCCACTCGGTTCATGTTTTATTAAAATAATTAATTATTTTAATGGAGACCCTAAGTCTAAACTTAGGGAAATTAAATAATTAATGGGTATTAATAAAACAAAGTGTGAATCTTCTAGAGAACGAGGATCAAGTCAAGTTTTAATTTTAGCCATTGATTAGACTTCTAATTTGGGTTGTTGATTCATCAATGAGAAGATTACAAAAGAAGGCTTGAGGGTCATTTGGAAAGCAAGAAGGGCAAACACTTAGTAACCCGAAGGAAGTCGATTATGAAGGAATAGAATTCGATTTCAGAGGGAGAGTTGCATATCAGAGGAAGCAGAGGGAGTCAGTAGTGACAAAGGTCGAGGAGAGGGACGTAGAAGGCCAGAGAAGGCAACGCAAAGAAGCAACGCAGAGTGCCCACGGAGAGTGATGCAGTCACACACAGACACTGCACAGAGAGACACACAGAGGGACGCAGAGGGAGCTGGGAGTCTCCCGGGTGTCAGAAATTTCTCTGCAAGGACCGTGAGAATTTATCTCAGGTGTTTTCTAAGAAGTCTGCCAGTCATTTCCTTGTAAAGAATTTCATTGCTGAAGAATAATATATAAACCCTCATTTGCTGCATCGATTTTCTCGCATTGGGTTTTTCTGGGGAGAATTGTCCAAAAATAACTATGTTTATGTGATTGATTCTTATTCTTGTATTTCTTACTGTTCTATTCTCTGCATATACTTAAGTGAATGCTGCAGTAGTATTTATTTCAAAATTTACTTAAGAACTCTGTAAATAACTTATCAAAAACAATAAGTAGGGGAAATGAATGTATCACTGCAGATGTAATTTCCGGATTGAAATTTTCACATGGTATCAGAACAAAGATGAGTAATAGGAGCAAAGAACCGACGATAGAACGTGATTCAGACGCTGCTATAGCAGCAACGCAGAAGGGTTCACGCAGTTCTCCCGAAAGGAAGGGAAGCATGAAAGAACAAATGGATCATGACGTTTTCAGTTCCAACATCCAGATTGGAAGAAAAATTTGCTTGTGTGTCAAGCTCTGCTTCTCTTGAGATCTGGTATATCAAGAATGGAGCTTCTAATCACATGACAGGAGTGCAAGAATGCTTCTCAAACTACCAAGAAGAGCAAATGAACTTTAAGATCAATATGGGCAATAAAGCGAAATGTACCCTGTTGGAAGAGGTACCATAGTATTTCAAACAGAAGCCAGTAACAAGCTTCGGGCCACCAATGTGCTGCATGTGCCTGGGTTGGGGATGAATTTACTCTCTGTGTCATAGCTTCAAAACAAAGGCTATGACGTTTACTTCATTGGCAATAGAGTATACGTCAAACGCCCGAGTTGGAAGAAGGCACAAATTGGAGTCAGGAGCAACAAACTCTACAAGTTACAACTCGAATCTCCAATGGCATTGATAGGCAGCACTGATGAGAAGGATTTGAATGAGCTATGGCACATGAGAATGGGGCACTTGCACCATGGGGCATTAAGGATTCTCAACAAGATTGTCATGGGAGTTCTAGAACTAAGCACCAAGCGAGGCGATGTCTATAGAGGGTGCGCATTGGGAAAGTATGCCAAGGGCTAAGAGTGTGTTGGGCTTAATACACTCAGATATCTACGGACCAATGTCCACTAGAGCTCTTAGTGGTGCCGAGTATTTCGTCACATTTATTGATGATCATTCCAGGAAGACCTGTATCTACTTTCTGAAGACCAAGGACGAAGTCTTCAGTCGTTTCAAAGAGTTTAAAGCTCTGGTAGAAAATCTGACAGGAAAGCGGATCAAGGTATTGCGATCAGACAATGGTGGAGAGTACATTGATAAAGACTTCACAGGGTTCTGCACAAGGGAAGGCATCAGAAGAGAGTGGACCGCTCCATATAATCTAGATCAGAATGGTGTGGTAGAGAGAAAGAATAGAACTATTGTCGAGGCTGCAAGGGCAATGCTGTATGATCAAGACATGCCCAAATTCTTGTGGGCTGAAGCTTGTAATACAACTGTCTACGTTCAGAACAGGATTCCTCACAATGCATTGGGTAAGTTCACTCCAGAAAGTGTCTTTACTGGCAGCAAGCCTGAGGTAAGCCACTTTAGGATCTTTGGCAGTGCGACATATTGTCATGTGCCCAAAGAGAAGAGGAAGAAGCTGGAGGAAATCCTGAGAGATGTCTTCTGCTACGCAGTTTGCGGAGGGTAATATGAGTGCCTCTCCAAGGCACGGGGATCCAAGGTATACATCTCTCGAGGACTTGCAGGAAGGAGAGCACGTAAATCCACCCACTACCAGTGGTAGAACGAGCAGGGAATTGCGACAAATTCTGAGGCACGCAGAAGACTTTGTCAGATCCCTCAAAAATGAGAAAAGGCAGTGCAGGCAGCTTGAAAGGTACGAAGCTTTGGTAGCACAGGTTGGGGAACCCTTTATTTTTTAGGAGGCAGCTCAGCATCAGGTATGGGTAGATGCGATGGTGGAAGAATACAATTCCAGCATGACGAATGAGGTTTGGGAAGTGGTTCCCAAACCTCAGGACAGATCAGTTGTAGCTTCGAGATGGATCTACAAGATCAAATATGATGCAGATAGTAGCATCGAGAAATTTAAAGCTAGGTTTGTGGGTAAGGGGTACGCTCAGAAGGAAGGGATAGATTATGAAGAGACCTTCGCCCCAGTAGCCTGATATACTTCCATTAGATCCGTGATATCCGTTGCTGCGTAGATGGGTGTTGAGATTTTGTGTAATTGGTGTAGCATCGAGTGTGCTCTAGCCCTGAAATTTTGTGGAGGGGCTAAGACACACTTGAACTCCAAAACCCAGAAAGTGTTTTGAGAAATTTTAGCTAGTGTTCAAGATGTCCAAATAATTAATTATTTTAATGGATTTCCTAAGTCTAAACTTAGGAAAATTAAATAATTAAAGTGAATTAATTAACACGTGCTAAAATGTTCTAAAAGACACAGATCAAGCAATCTTTTAATCTCAGCCGTTGATGAGATCATCGAAAAAGTATAAGAGAAAGGCTTGAGGGTCAGTTGGAGACACACACACAGAGGCAGAGTTGAGAGATTGATCTGGAATTCTAGGGCAAGGTTTGCTAAGAATTTCAGGAGGAGTTTTCTGCAGCGAGGGGTAGTATTGGCTGAGGGGATGATCTGATCCTAGAGCTAAGAGTCAGCAAGAGGCAGAGGAGCAACAAACAAGGACAACGCAGAGGAGCAGAGAGTAGCAACAACAGCTACGTAGCGCAGGGGCTTCAGTCGCTACGCAGGCCTAGGAGGGGCAGCGCTACAGCTTCAGGGGGCTTCAGAAGTTACGCAGAGGCCTCCAGAGGCAGCGTAAGGACTGCGTCACCCACTTTGGGGTTACACAGTCCCTCTCTGAGCAGCGCAGTGGCACGCAGAGCCTAGCAGGGCTGACGCTAGGGCTTCAGGGGCAGCGCTGGGGTTTCTAGGGCCAAATTCGGGCTGAGTCTTGTAAATCTCGTTTGAGGGTGTGGATCAGTCAGACAGAGTTATTTTATTCTCTGTCGGGTTTTCCAGATCTGGAACCCATATTTGATGTACTCAGATTCTACTTAATAAAATAAACCCTCATATCTGCTGCACTGGTTTTTCCGCTTTGGGTTTTTCTGGGGACTTATGTCCAAAAATCAGTGTGTCACTTTGTTTGAATGAGCATAGTATTCAGTAAATGATTTGCATGTGTAGACCGTTAGTTGTGTTTACTTTGTTATTTTTTGAATCTAATTTATGAAGATAACTTGTATAACTTAATAAAGTAGGAGAAGTAAACCATGATACTGCAGTAGAATTTTCACATGGTATCAGAGCGATAGCAGATCAAGCTGAATCTCCAGCAAATCAGGTGAAGAATATTTTTTTTCAGCAAGATAGCAACAGAAGCAACAGAGATTCGGAAGGGGCAGCTTGTTAGTAGGAGGACGCAGATCCAGGAAGGGGCAGCGCTGCAGATTCAGAAGGCCATCAGGCTTACGCAGAGCCTTCCCAAGCCAGCGTAAGGACTACGTCACCTAGTCTGGGGTTACGCAGGTCCACTTCTGAGCAGCGTTGACGCTGCATTGGGCCAGTGAGTGAGACGTAGTCCAGTTATTCTTCCTGTTGTAGAAAGCCTTTCCAAGATCTGGAAGCAGTGCTTCAGATCTTCAACAGTGCTGGTGTGGTGGAGATTCTGCCAGTGCAGAATTGTGCCTAGCTAAGTCAACAAAGGCGGGAGGAAGACAACTACTCAACAGATCTAAGCCAAACATATCTGAGATTCGATCAGGAGGGTGATCAGTGCGTTCTGTCTGATTGTGTTTGGGTGGAAGATTTCCAGGAGGGAAATCAATTTTCAGAAGACGCAGTTGCTAGAGGGTTTCTAGTCACCAAGAAACCCAGATCCAGAGTTTCTATAGCCACAAAAAAAGGGAGAAGAGTATTGTTTTTGTCAGATCTGAGCTAGATGGCTTCTCATGCGCTGAGAGACCAGGACAGGTTGGACGGTGTGTCCAAATTTGTCATCTGGAAGGCAAGGATCCTATCAGTCCTAGATGAGTACGACATCAAGGACCATGCGATGAGTGTTCTAGCTGTGCCTGCAGATCCTGATCCTCTAAAGAAATTTAAGGAGAATCAAGCGTGGACTAAGTGTTTGATTATGGACGGAGTGAAGGATCACGTAGTACCACATATTGCTGATAAGAACACGACAAAGGACACGTGGGTTGCTCTAGAAGCGATGTATCAAGGAAGCTCTGTCCAATGAAAAATGCTCTTAGAGAATTAGATGAGGCTTTTTCAGATGCAAAAGGGTGAGAAAATAGATCCTTTCCTTTTCTGACTTCAGACCATCTGAGACCAACTGGTTGGCATGGGTGCAACTCCAAACGAAGGACTCTTAGTAAGGACTGCCCTGAATGCAGTCTCTGAGGAATGGGAAACATTTGTCCAGAGTTTACTAGGAAGAGCAGCGTTACCATCCTGGGCAGACATGTGGGCTATCCTGCGCCAAGAGGAGATCAAGAGGATCACCAAGAAGCAGAATATCAGTGGTGGGATAGTCAGAGTGAAGAAAGAAGAGGAAGATGATGCAGCCCTTGCATCAAAGGAAATGAAGCAACAAGGGAAGAAGAAGAGGGACCTATCCAAGGTCTGGTACTTTAACTGTGGCGAACTTGGACACTTCGCCAACACTTGTCCTAAGAAAAAGGACAAAGGATCTTTTGATTCCAAGGCTGCAGCAACAAAGAATGATGGCTCTGATGATGATGCAGCCATGAATGCTCATGTGCCTCGAGAGAAGAGGTGGGGTGATATGGATCTGTAGAGCAGCTGTAGATCAGAAGTGGCGCGATCCTTGAGTCAACCCTACTCTTGGATCACATACGAGCTACGGGAGCCTTAAGACGGTAGCGGGATGAGTCTGGATATGGTTGCAGAAGGTCACAGTGAAGCAAAGGGCAGTGATGGAGAGCTGGAAAGGGAGCAGCATAATGCAGAGGCAATCGCAGCGTGGAGGCAGCAACGCAGAGGAGCTGATGGGACTTTAGCAGCGCAGAGAGGCTGTGCTCATGCAGTGCAGTGTTGCAGCATAACAGTGGCTTCAGGAGGACAACGTAAATCAATAGCTAAGGAGCTTCAATGATAGATGCAACTTGACTTATTTGTCAAACAATTGGGCAGAAGTCCTTCAGTGATTTACTTCTCGACAACTGAGTTGCAGTGTAGCAGTTAGCAGTGGCAGTGCTATGGGAAGCATGATGCAACAAGTTGAGAGGGAGTTGCAGTATAGATGTGGCAGTGTCAGTGGCGGTGACATGGGTTGCAGTACAGGAAACAGCAGTGCAGTGGATGGAGGGCAGCAGGTCAAGCATCAACATCACAGAAACCAATAGCAAGATCTTGCAGTGCATGGTGTGGATGCATTACTAGAGCACACTCCGTGCTAAGAGGGAGTGTTGAGATTTCGTGTGGTTGGTGTAGCATCGGGTGTGCTCTAGCTCTAAAATTTTGTGGAGTGGCTAAGACACACTTGAACTCGAAAACCCAGAAAGTGTTTTGTGAAATTTCAGCTGGTGTTCAAGATATTCAAATAATTAATTATTTTAATGGATTTCCTAAGTCTAAACTTAGGAAAATTAAATAATTAAAGTGAGAGTTAATTAACATATGTGCTGAAATGTTCTAAAAGACATGGATCAAGCAGTCTTTTAATCTCAGCTGTTGATGAATGTTTCAATCTCGGCCGTTGATGAGATCATCGAAAAAGTATAAGAGAAAGGCTTGAGGGTCAGTTGGAAACACATATACAGAGGCAGAGATGAGAGATTGATCTGGAATTCTAGGGCAAGGTTTGGTAAGAATTTCCGGAGGAGTTTTCTGTAGCGAGGGGTAGTATTGGCTGAGGGGATGATCTGATCCCGGAGCCAAGAGTCAGCAAGAGGCAGAGGAGCAGAAAACAAGGACAACGAATAGGAGCAGAGAGCAACAGCAGCAGCTACGCAGCAACTGCGCAACCCAGGGGCTTCAGCTGCTACGTAGGCCCAAGAGGGGCAGCGCTGCAGCTTTAGGGAGCTTTAGAAGTTACGCAGAGGCCTCCAAAGGCAGCGTAAGGACTGCGTCACCCACTCTGGGGTTACACAGTCCCTCTCTGAACAACACAGTGGCACGCAGAGCCTAGAAGGGCTGACGCTGGGGCTTCAAGGGCAGCGCTAGGATTTCTAGGGCCAGATCCGTGCTGAGTCTTGTAAATCCCGTTTGAGGGTGTGGATGAGTCAAACATTTGGTTTTGGAACAACATGTTAGATGCAGAGTTCTTTTATTCTTTGTCTGGTTTTCTAGATCTGGAACCCAGATTTGCTGTACTCAAATTCTACTTAATAAAATAAACCCTCATATTTGCTGCATCGGTTTTCTCGCTTTGGGTTTTTCCGGGGACTTATGTCCAAAAATCAATGTGTCACTTTGTTTGAATGAGCGTAGTATGCAGTAAATGATTTGCATGTGTAGATTGTTAGTTGTTTACTTCAGTATTTTTTGAATCTAATTTCTGAAGATAACTTGTATAACTTAATCAAGTAGGAGAAGTAAACCATGATACTGCAGTAGAATTTTCACAATGGGATGGGAGATTCACTAGATGGATGTCAAGACTGCGTTCTTGAATGAGATGATAGAAGAAGAAGTATACATTGAACAACCAGAGGGCTTCGAGATGCATGAACAAAAGACTCATGTTCGCAGGCTTAAGAAAGCCTTGTATGGACTAAAGCAAGCCCCTAGAGCTTGGTAAGGTTGGATCGACAACTACTTGCAGAAGATGGGGTTTGTCAAGAGTGACGCAGATCCCAATCTCTACTATCTAAGAGTAGGGAGTGAGCCTCTGATACTGGTACTGTATGTAGATGATCTATTTCTGACAGGATCATCTAAGCTCATCAGGAACTGCAAGGAGAATTTAGCTGCAGAATTCGACATGCAGGATCTAGGGCTGATGCATTATTTTCTAGGGTTGGAAGTTTGGCAACAGAAGGGTGAGATCTTCCTTGGTCAAGGAAGGTATACTACAAAATTTTTGAAGAGGTTCCAGATGGAGGACTGTAGACCCATGGCTACTCCAATGATCACCAACAGGAAGAAAATCGACACGTCTGAAGATGATGAGGCTGATCCTACCTTGTATAGGCAGCTCATAGGATCTCTGATGTATCTGGTCAACATGAGGCCAAACATTTGTTATGCTGTCCTCAGTTAGTTCATGGTAGAACCAAGGAGGGCTCATTGGGCAGTGGCCAAACATGTTCTTAGATATCTACAAGGAACAGTCGAGCTTGGACTAAAATACACCCGTGGCAATGACATCAGGTTGAGTGGGTTCACCGACGTAGATTGGGCTGGGAGCCTAGTAGATTGGAAAAGTACCAGTGGGTACTGTTTCAATATTGGATCAGGAATGACCTCCTGGTGCAGCAAGAAACAAAAATCCGTGGCTTTGAGCTCAGCAGAGGTAGAATATATGGCAGCAAGCACGACTTCGTGTGAGGCAATATAGCTTCAGAAACTGCTTGTGAACTTACTCAAGGAAAAGATGGACGCGACCAACATTCTATGTGATAATCAGAGTTGCATCAAGTTCTCTGAAAATCCTGTGTTTCATGATCGGTCGAAGCACATTGACATCAGGTGTCACTTCATCAGAGAATGTCCAATGAGGAGCTGTACAGTTGCAGTACACTCCAACAGGAGAACAAGTGGCAGGTATCATCACGAAGGCTCTAGGGAAGACAAAGTTTGTCTACTTCAGAGAAAAGATGGGGATGATCAAAAATCCATTTCAGTAGCAGGAATGGATAGGGTCGGGTTTCAGAGGGAGCTACAGTAAAAATGAGGTAGTGACAATGATAGTGTCATGGGTAGCGGTACAGAGGGCAGCAGCGCAACAGATGAGGGTCAACAGCCAGGGATCAGCAGCGCAGAGGATGCTTCAAAGCAGAGCAACATGCAACAGGCATTTTGCTAAATCAATTTCCTTGCTAAGAGGGAGTATTGATTTTTGTAGCATCGGAAAGTGTTCCAAGTCTCAAAATTTGTGGGGAGGCTTGGATATCAATATTCCAAAGAACCCATAAATCGTTGGAAATTCCACTCGGTTCATGTTTTATTATTTTAATGGAGACCCTAAGTCTAAACTTAGGGAAATTAAATAATTAATGGTTATTAATAAAACAGAGCGTGAATCTTCTAGAGAACGAGGATCAAGTCAATTTTTAATCTTAGCCATTGATTAGACTTCTAATTTGGGCCGTTGATTCATCAATGAAAAGATTATAAAAGAAGGCTTGAGGGTCATTTGGAAAGCAAGCTGGGCAAACACTTAGTAACCCCAAGGAAGTTGATTCTGAAGGAATAGAATTCGATTTCAAAGGGAGAGTTGCAGGGCAGAGTTGCTGAGCAAAGGAAGCAGAGGGAGTCAACAGTGATAGAGGTTATCTTGTTCATGAATGGTTAATGAGTCTCATTTTCTTTTATAGTACTCTTATTTCATGTTGCAAGGTTAATTGCATGTTGTTATCTTGGTCTAACATTTGAGTTTTTCTATCATCTCATTTACATTCTCCAAAATGGATTACTAATTGTTTGTATTTTGGCAATATATATTCACTTGTTTTGATTCAACAATTTATATATCTTAAAAGCATTCTTGTATTTTGCGTTTATAATATCTTGTACGAACAGTTTCTTGTTTCACTTTTCAGGATTACTTTTGCTTTCCATTTGAAAACAGTTCACTTCATTTAAGCAAATAAAATTTCATTTTAAGAGCAATACTCTGAAGGCACTGGTTTCTCATATGTTTCATGCTTATCTTATGTATTGATGGTTACTGCTCATATCACATTTTTGCTTATAAATCTGAAGAAGTAATCTATTTAACTCTAACAACTCTCCTAGAAAACTCACATCTTTAATTTAGTTTTTCTTTGGGGACCACCCCCCATAGCTAGCTTAGGAGATAGCTTAAACTGAGAGAGTCGGGATTAGTGTGACAACCCCTTCTCAGAATTCCTTGCCACCAACCACACCTTGTGGGGTTAAAGGCTTTTCTCACTAACTTGTAGGTAGGTGTAGGCGGCAAGCGATAACATTTTTGACGCCGTTGCCGGGGACAAGCTTTCTTGTACCTGAGAAATTGACTAACATTTGGTTTTTGCATGTTGGATTTTAGAGTTGCATTTTTGTTCAAGTGGCAACTCCACTTATTTCATTTTCTGCAAGGATTTATGCTCGAAGCCTTCTTCTTGTAGAATTCTTGCTAATCTTGGATAGGAACCTCTCTCTGATATCCATTTGCTCTTTCAGGGTCAAGTGAGCATGACATCATGAATGATCTGTTCGCCCCTTGTGATTTTACTAACATTCCAGGCTATCCGAATTTTATTCTGGATGAAGCCATTGAGGTTGTTGATGAGTTGCCTAGTTTTCTAGTTAACAATGCCATTACCACCGAAACTCACCTTAGGAATTTCCACCTTTGTGTGAGCAAATGGTGCCATGATATTAACCATGAGGACGTTAAAATGAAACTTTTTATCTTTTCATTAGATGGTGATGCTATGTATTGGTTCATAGACTTACCTGCTAACAATTTTGATTCTCTAGAATCGATCATTGATGCCTTTGAAGAAAAATATGGAGATGAAAGAAAGATCAAAGCGAAAACTCAAGCAAATGAGAATGATAGGGATCTCATCAGGGAGTTGACTCAAATGATTAAGGACATGCAACTCAACCAAGCTCAACTCATTAAAATCATAGAACTCAATCAAACAAGATTAATAGTAAATCATGCACACGCAATAAAGGCCATGGAGGTCAATCATTCTAATCAGATGACCTCTATTCAAAACAAGTTGCTCGCCATGGAAGAAAAATAAGTGCAATTAATCATCACCATGGAAACAAATCATGCTAAGGAAATAAATGTTATGAAGAGTAATCAAATCATTTTTCAGAATAGGTTGGAGGAAATGGAAAAATCACAGGTACAAAAATTCCAACTTAGATCAAATGACGAATGAGAAAAGAACAAAGAAACATATCACAAGCCTCCCGATCCATTGAAGCAAGCTTCATCTTATTATGAGGAGGTCATTTCTTCCATTGAAAAATGGTTGATTGAGGGTGACCCGGACCACAAGGAGATTGAGTGGAATCAGGTTTATACTTATGAGATTGGTCCATTACCCATGCTAGAGCAGATGTAGAATGGAGAAAGGCAGGTCATAGAAGTCTTGAATAGTTCAAATTCTCCATCAGAGCATCTTCAAGATCGGGCAGAAAGATCTACTTTGATCGCATCAACATCACAATCTATTAAGAAAAAAAGAAAAAAATGGAAAGGATTTGGTAAATCTGATGACCATGTACAACATAGTGTTGGGACAGATCAAAGTCCTAAGATATTCAAAATTGGACAGGGCACATTGGAAAAGAAGTCCATGGATCTGCCTGAAAGTAGGCAGGTTCTCAGCATGAACTTCATTGAGGACATCTGATGCCATGGGGCATTTTTTTATATCATATTTCTAGCCTTATCCCTTGTAAATTTTGTTTTAAGTAGATTTATTTCATGAATAAATAATGCTCTTAGAATAAAATTTCCATTTTTGTACTTGATTTTGTTTAATGATACTTTGAATGGATACTGCTAATATATATCTTTGGTCGGTGGATGAAGATTCCAGGTTCTTGCACACTATCACTTTATATCTAGCATGCATCCCCATATGGAGCCAAATGTTGATCACTAGAGTGGCACCTGATGATTATATGGAGACTCCATGTCCAAGGATGAACCAAAGGACACTTGTACCATTATATATCATCATATATCATCAGTTCAACAGAGTTTTTAAACTCTAATTCTACTTCTTATCATTTTCTCTTGTACCCAAATTCCACGCCCTATGGGAAATTGTAATAAGTGATGCTAGTAATGACAAATTTGAGTCAATATTGAGTCTGTAATAGGCCTAGGTAGCTTGGGACCTTGCCAACAAGTGAGTATTACTCTGAGAGGATTTTTTTACTTGGTTAATTATCATCTCCCTATCAGGACTTAATAATTAATTGAGTTTTTTCCTCCAATTTTACCCCAAAGCCGGAGTACGACTTGAACGTGAGACCTTGGGTGAGTCCTAGTGTCTAGAGTCAATGTATAATACCATACTATATCACACAAAAATTTTTGTGGAATTTGGTTAGGTCTAGGTAGTGATTTTTTAATTTTTTAGATTTCCAGCAAATCGAAAATTGCAATAAAAATTGTAATTGAATTGTAATAAGTGTTGCCTAGAGAAGTTGTATGGGGTATGAGTAATCAAAATTACACCTCTCACCCTCAAATTTCTACTATGACACACTTTGAGGAGTTAAAAATGTGTTCTGAACCCTCAAAACGCACTTTTCCTAAGTTTAGTGGGAAATCTGGCAATTAATTAAGCCAAAAATTAAATAGATAGAGAAAAATAAATATCCACAGCTGATAAATGTTGTGGAAATTAGGTGGAAAATATGGATGAGTTAAAGTGAAGTCCCAAGGTGATGTGGACTCCCAAAATCAAGGAAATGACATGTGCTCAAATAAAATCGAATTTTTGGCATTAAATAAGAGTTGCTTACTTGGAAATTCGAATTTGTGAAGTTAATGCACATTTGGGAGGATTTGGGAGAATATTTGGTGGAAATGTTTGTGGGAAATTGTCCCCACATGGGTTATACACTTGTCATTCCATCATAAAATTCGAATTTGGCACATAAAGAAAGAAGAAAATGATGTCCACTTGCTAGAATTCGATTTTTACACTTGGCATTGGAGCTCCACTTATCAAATTCGAGTTTGCCTTGTGATCTCCTCCCTCTCACCACTTGGCATTTGGTTCTTCATTGGGATTTTCTCCCATTCTCTTATATAAGTGAGCCTTGGGCTCTCATTTGTATCATGTAATACGAGCTATTGAGCTGGAGGAGACGCTGCAGAATTGTATTCACTACTTGCAATATAATACAACAGTCTTTGGGATAACTTGTGATGGTGTTCTTCTCCGTGCATATGTGGTAAATTCTTGATTTGTTGTTATGCTTCTATTTATTTCTTCATGCTATTGTTTCTTTCATGCTTTTTTCAAGTTATGTTAGTATGCAGCTATCTCATATTAGCATAAGAATTACTTAACTGCTCTAGGAAAATAAATCTTCTAGTTGATGTCAAATATATCTCTAGGAACACTTTCCATTGCTATTATTTAATTTCATGTGGATCTAATGAGTTGTGGTGGAGTTTTGTAGAGGAATCATTCTTTGGTCAAGCATTCAAGCGCGAGGGGAAGTTCTCGGAGGAATCAACCCATTCTGGAAAATATTCAAGGAGAACCCGCATGTGTTTAATTCTAAAGTCTCATTTATTTCGATTTGTTTTGCAGGCGTGCTCTTAAGTTTAAGGCTCTTATTTATTGGATCAAAATTATATAAAAATAATATTTTTCACATACTGCACTTCATTTATCAATATCTGGCTATTTCAAAGAGCTAAGTCATGGCTAGTCAAAGAGAAGAGTTTGCTCATACTCTTTGGCCTAACCTCTTGTAGATTATTTTTGTAATATACTTTGTGGTGTTCATTCAGATTGTCATTGATGTCAATGTGACTTTGACTGAGATGAAGGCTGCACTATGACATATCACTACATTAGAATATGATGACATTGTTGATACATGATGCTACATGGCATTAATTAAGAAACCAAAGAATGTAGAAGCCACGCTGCCCCAAACATTCCTCATGCTGTCCCAAACTTTTGATACATAAAATTTAAGGACAGTCACAAAGAAATTATATTGCTGTCATCTTGGAGGCAGCCTATCACAATGAGTCCTAGACCATCTGAAAGAGCAATTTTTCCCCTTTCCAATGAGCCTTTACTTGCCTTGAAACTCCCAGCGGTTTGTGAGATATTGAATTTTTAAGTTCAAGAAAATATATTTTTTATCTAGCCGACCTACACTCACAGTTTCATGTCGGCCTCCCTCCAAAAGACGTGACACTTCATTCCAGTCGAAAATCACTATAAATCAGTGTTGCGAACATCGCAATGTTTTAAAAAATTCGCGATTTTTTCCGGCCAACGATTTTATCGGTGATGTTTTCCTCGATTTTTTGAAAAATCGCCGATCGGAAAAAAATCGCGATTCGATACGAAAAAATCGTGGCCTGCTAAAACAGTGCGGGTTAAATGCGATTTTGATGTTTTTTTTTTCATTTTCACATGGACAGGTTTGGTTATGAGAGCTAAGGAGTGAAGGAGGAGAGCCAAGGAGGGAGATACGTGATCTACAAGCCCAAGATTGGACAAAAGTGAAGAATTTCTTGCAAGCCAAGCGAACAAAAATCAAATTTGGACCAAGTGTCTCCGGCAAAACGTTTTTCCAGGTATGGGCATCAAATTTGATCCATTTTTTTTTGTTTTTTTCTTGTTCTTCCATGGGTTTCTATTACCCATGTATTTTTCATCATTTGTGATTGCATTTGGTTGTGTTTTTTTTTTTTTTTTTGTCTTATTGAGAGAAGAGGGTTTATTTTGGTCAAAAATGCAAAAAATTGTTTGTTAAATTTTTTTTTTTATATTTCTTCTTGTGCTCCGAGTTTCTTCCCATTATTTTTGCTTGTGTTTCAACATGTATTTTTTCCCATTATTTTTGCATTGAGTTGAGGTCTTTTTTTGTGAAAAAAATCAAAATGTTGTATGTAAAATTGTAATTTTTTTTATTTTATTTTTTAACTTGCAATTTTTCTTGTGCCTTAGGTTCAAATTTCAACGTTCAAAGTTCAAAGTTTCCAACATGCCAAGGAAATTAGATCTTTTATGGGAATTTGGTGAACCTGATCAGGGGTTTGACCGATCAAACTTGAATTGAAAATTATGTGGTCATCACATGACAGGGGGGGTATACAGGTTGAAATACCACCTGGCACAAATTCCTGGGCATGAAGTAGGCCCTTGCACAAGCACCAATCCAGAAATAATTAGAAGAGCCATGAACTCATTGGGAGAAATAGAAACCACTAAACTCAGCAAGGCAGCCCTGAAGAGTCAAATATCAGGGTTTAGAGTTGAGTGTGAGAGTAGTAGTGGCTCTTCAACATCAACCTCTTCTACAGGTAGCCCCGTAGCTGCTTCCTCATTTTTTGCTCCTAGAACCACTCATGGGGCACAACCATCTATCTCCTCCCTTATTAAAAAAAAGGAGAAAGAAGAAGCTGATAAGTTGTTGGGCAAATTGTTTCTTTGGAGTGATATTCCTTTCAGTGTTGCCAGGAACAATCCATTTTATCAGGCTACGATTGATGCTATCGCTATTGTTGGCCCAGGATACAAAGCCCCTTCATATGATGACCTTAGAGGGCACATTCTGCAAAATGAGAAAGCTGACTGCACCAAGAGATTGGAAGAGTTAAGGGCATCATGGGAAGTCACAGGATGCACTGTGATGTCAAATGGTTGGACTGATCAAATGGGTAGGACCCTTATTAACTTCTTGGTCAGTTATCCCAAGGGGACAATGTTTATGAAATCTGTTGATGCATCTGCACATATCAAAGATGCAAGATTATTATGTGATTTATTAGATGTGTTCATTCTGGAGGTTGGGCCCCAAAATGTTGTCCAAATCATAACGGACAACGCTGCAAACTATTTTTCTGCTGGAAAGATGCTTATGGAGAGGTATCCGAGATATTTTGGACACCTTGTGCTGCACATTGCCTTGATTTGATGTTGGAGGACATCGGAAAGATTGATTTTGTCAAAGAGATTGTAGAATCATCAAAGAGCATCACAAAATTTATATATAATCATGCATCTGTGCTTCATTTGATGAGGACATTCACCAACAAGAAGGAGTTGGTGCGGCCTGCTATTACACGATTTGCCACTAGTTTCATATCTCTTCAATCCCTCTTGAATTCTAAGTGGGATTTGAAGAGAATGTTTCTTTCAGATGAGTGGCGTGTTTTGACTATCAGCCACAAATCAGAGGGAGAGGCCATCTGCAGGTTGGTGTCATATCAGGAGAGTTTCTGGGCTAGAGTGGAAGAGGTGTGCAGCATTACTGAACCTTTGGTAAAGGTTCTTAGATTGGTGGATGGAGACAAGCCCGCAATGGGCTACTTGTATGAGGCCATGGATAGGGCCAAAGAACCTGTTTGCAGCTATTATGATGATAAGGGTGATGAGGGGTTTCAGAGACAACTTCTCTTATGGGAAGTGATTGATGATCGATGGAACAACACACTCCATCGTCCCATTCATGCTGCAGGGGTCTTCCTGAACCCCGCATTTGCTTATTCATGTAGTTTCCTATTTGATGCTAAGGTCATGGATGGCTTTTTCACTTGTGTTCAGAAGATGGTGCCAAATCCATCAGAACGTGCAGAGATATCCAAAGAGATGGAGGTATACAGAATGGCAGGTGGCACCTTGAGCTTTGACATGGCTGTCCAGGATAGGACTACTAAAATGCCACGTAATATTTTCATTATTTTAAAATTTTTCTTATGTTTGTAACTTTATAAGTTTATCTTATTTGTTGTAATTTGTAACTTGTAGATGCATGGTGGAGGAGCTACGGTGGCAGATTACCAAAACTCCAAAAACTTGCCATTAGAATACTCAGCCAAACATGTAGCGCTTCAGGATGCAAGCGCAACTGGAGTGTATTTGAAAAAATACACACCAAAAAGCGCAACAGGTAAAAAACTTAAAATATTCCAACTGATTTTTTGAATTCATTAAATATATATTTTTTTAAATATTTAATTTATTAATTTATGACCCTTGTACAGGTTGGAGGCCCAGCGGCTCAATGACATGGTTTACGTCTACTACAATCTTAGATTGTGGGTGAGACAACTTGAGAGGACCCCTGATATGGAGGCCATCTCTTTAGATGCGATTGACACCACTGCTGAATGGAGGGTTGAGGCTGAGAGGCCTGTCATGGAGTTAGCCCCTGATTGGATAGAGCAGGAGGTAGTGGAGGGGGAGGAGGAGGAGGAGGAGGAGGAGGAGGTGACACCACCTACCACTACTACCGGTAGAGGACGTGGTCTGCCTCCTTTAGCTCCTAGTGCTTTAGGTTCCCATTTTGATGCTTCAGTTTCTACTTCTAGAGCACGACAGAGCCCATTGCCAGTCCCGCCAACTTCTTCATCTAGAGAGAAAGGCAAAGCTGTTGTATTTTCTCGCAAGAGGGGCAGAGGAAATCAGTAGTATAGGACCATAGGTTATATGGTGCATTGGCATTCCTTTGTATATGACATTATGACTCATGATATAAGATACATTATTATATTTTTTGTTGATATTTTGAGGCTGAGTTGACTCTTGAGACTCAGGACTTAGTATTCAGGTCAGGATTCAGTTTTATGTGTGATGTTAGCACTAGACATGATATTACACATCTTATATATTAGTTTTTTTTCATATTTATGTGTCAATGCATTTATTTTATGCTGTAGATGCTTTAGATATTAAAAAAATTGAAAAAAAAAGAATATTTTTGTATGTGCCGATTTTTTCCCGATTTTTACGATTTTTTCCGATTTTTTCCCCTCGCCGATTTAATCCCGATCGCGATTTTCGCAACATTGTACAACTGAAACTTCATTTTCAAATAATTAATTCGGTGAAAAATACAGTGAAGAGGAAAAGAAAAACACAGAGATATAGCACAACAACTAGAGTTCACAACTCGTGAACTGAAGGAGACCGAGAAGGAATTGAAGAGTTACTGGTTGGGTTAAATCTGTTTTGTTATCCTGAGACGGCAGACCTGAAATTTCCATACACAAAACTCAGATCAGTTGAACCTCAAGCTCAGACTCTTTTGGAACCTACAACACTTTGGAATAGTGACTGGGATAGCTCTGACCACCTACAATACTTCAATTTTGGTTTTGTGCAGCTCGGACCAAGGTTATAGATCTTCAGACCTCACCACAAAATTTTGGAACTTTGACAACAGTGAATCTGAAGTGCAGAAAACATTTATCTTGAGCTCGGATAAGATAGATCTGTGGAGGGACAAAGCTATAATCTGTGTTACGAATTATAGCCTCATAACTCCGACTATGTTTTGTTTAGTTCAGACATATTGAACAGTGGCATAAGAAGAGAATTGTCACCATTGTTAAGGACTGCTATCACTGTAGTGAATTTGGGAGAAGGCTTAGAATTATGTGAGGGCTATTATACTCGGACCAGTGTTCTCAAGATCATGGACATCAATTGAAGCTTTGAACAGTGAATTATTTGAAGCTTTAGACAGTGAAGCTTTTGAGAATATTGGGCATCATATCTGAAGCAGTTTGTTGAAAACATCTTTGTGAAGACTTGGGTTGATTTGAGGAATGGTTGAAGACATCATCATTGAGCTAAATTTTGAAAGCCATTTGAAGCATAATTGGAGGCCTGATTAAAGATTAAACTCAAGTAGACAGTGAAGAATTTTGGAATTGAAGTATAGTGGTGAACATGTAGAGAGTGAAGAATTTTGAAGTGATCAGACAATGAAGAATTTTGGAAGTGATTAAACAATGAAGAATTATGTCAAGGATGTTCAAGTGGATACTATTCACATTCTCTATTAAAAGGAGACAAAAGGATTGGTGTCCTTGGAGTAGGAGCTCCTAAACACAAAGTTGGTGCCTTAGGAAGATAAGGTCAAAGCCCTAGAGGTCGGAGCCTCATCAAATCCAAGTTGGTGCTTGGTAACAGGTTGGTGCCTGTTTCATTAAAAAGGTTGAAGCCCTCACTCATCTATTGTATACAATTATTAAAAAAAGGTATTGAAGTTCTTATTAATCCTTAATATTATTATTATACACCTCTTTGTCTTTAATTGTGAAGAATCTAACTGGCAATAATTAAAAAGTGAAAAGAAATACTAATTCACCCCCCTCTCAGTATTTCCAACATGTGGTTTCTTGAGCTAACATTTGTTATTGTATATTTGCTCTAACTTGTTGTCTTGCAGCTACTTGCAGGTTTCATCTTCAGAAAACTATTTACAAGTTTGCATGCAGGACTTTGGAGCTCCAACTTCTAGATTATTTCTCTCTCTTGGCCGTGGAACTCAAAGAGACATTGCCTCTCTTCTTCTTCCTCAAAAAGTCTGCATTTTGTTGAGCTTTTGTAGACCTCAAATTGCAGAAATTTTCAGCAAAGAAAGGTTTATGGCTCAAGTCTAAATTGTGAAGACTTTCCTTTGATTTTAGAGAAGACTTCATAGTTTTCTCCTTCTTGTAACAACTAATAAAATTCTTGGTTTTTGGAGCGTGGGTTTTACCCATTGGTATCCCTATCTCTCCATCTTTTGGAGAGGGTTGGTGTTGTGATTTTGTTGGTTTATTTCATTTTGCATGCATAACATCTAATTGGGAAATTAACACTACATGCATTACACTCATTTTGCATACACTTTAATTTAATTTGGCACAAGATTCATGTCTTTTCACTTTCATAGCAAGTTCAAACTTTGGCATGCATGCACTTTTAACTTGAATCTAATTTGTCATGAATCTTGTTCAAAGTCTACTTATGCTTCACCTTTAATTACATCTTACACGCATCAAGTATTTGGGCAAGATTTCTCCATAAAGTAACATTCTATTTCATGTCAAGCAAATACATTTCAAGTTAAAGTTAATTTTCATGTTTGGTTAATTCACTTACATGCCCCAAGCAACCACTAAAATTTTACCTCCAACATAAGTTGGTTGAATAGACATTTTAGGGACCCTCTACTCCTCTATTGACTCCTTACTATGAGATCCATATCTTTGGGCGAGGGTGAGGTCTGAGGTTTGAAGAGTTGAATTGTAACTTTTCTTTAGAACTAATTAATAAAATAAACCAAGATCATTATTCATCACATTTACCTTACTTACAAGTTCTAAATTTTTTCTTTCTTGATGGTTTAGAGTTTCACATGCAACATCATTATCTATTTTCAAGAAGCATTTCCTTTCATGAAAGTATCGTAATCTCTTTTGCAACAAGTTTAATTTAATTTTCTTGTACTTGGAACATTGTATACTTTAACAAACTCTCTTTCATGTTTAAAGATCATCATGTTCATGAATGGTTAATGAGTCTCATTTTCTTTTCAAGTACTCTTATTTCATGTTGCAAGGCTAATTGCATGTTATCTTGGCCTAACATTTGAGTTTTTCTATCATCTCATTAACATTCTCCAAAATAGATTACTAGTTGTTTGTATTTTGGCAAGATATTTTCACATGTTTTGATTCACCAATTTATATATCTTAAAAGTATTCTTGTATCTTGCATTTATAATATCTTGTGAGAACAGTTTCTTGTTTAACTTTTCAGGATTACTTTTGCTTTCCATTTGAAAACATATCACTTCATTTAAGGAAATACAATTTTATTTTAAGAGCAATACTCTGAAGGCACTGGTTTCTCATATGTTTCATGTTTATCTTATGTATTGATGGTTATTGCTCATATCACGTTTTTGCTTATAAATCTGAAGAAGTAATCTATTTAACTCTAACAACTCTCCTAGAAAACTCGCATCTTTAACTTAGTTTTTCTTTAGGGACCACCTCCATAGATAACCTAGGAGATAGCGTAAACAGAGAGAGTCAGGATTAGTGTGACAACCCCTTCTCTGAGTTCCTTGCCACCAACCACACCTTGTGGGGTTAAAGGATTTTTTTACTAAATTGTAGGTAGGTGTAGGCGGCAAGCGATAACAATGCCTAAGAGGGAGGATGAATGTCTCATTTATATATCCATCATGAGGTTGAATGGGGTGCCGTAAGGGGCTGAGCCGACTTGAGCATTTAGAGGAGCCAACTTGGATACTTGTGGAGGGAAAAGTAAAAATTCAAAATTCAAAATTCTTTTGCAAGGGTCATGAAGAACATGTCTTTCATATTTTCTTTGACAGATACAAATAATATAATTTATTTTAAGCATGAAGATCGTGCTTATAATAAATACATAATGATGAAAATATACATTATGAAGACCGACCATACACAAAATTCAACAAGCTGGTCAAGCAAAAAATACATAAAATACCAAAATTTTAATTAAAAAAATTATGTATTCATGTACATCCATGTGAATCAAACTTTTAGACAAATATGCAAAATTTTCTCATGTACATAGCAAGTAAAGGTGCATATAACCAAAATAGCACACAGTATCCATATCTGAACTAAAAATACAAAAACAATGAATATGATACACTGGCCAACAAAAAACTGTTGCATGAGAAATTAATAGTTAAAGATTACCTTATTAATCCAAGCATCAAGCAGATTAAGAAGTACACTTTGCTCAGTTAATCGTGCCTGCTGAGCAGGTACTAAAACTGATGGTTTCATAGTCAGATATGCAAAGTAATTACTGTTTTGAATGAGAAGCCTTGCTAAAATTGCCCCTGCATATGCTCCTATAGCTTCTTTGGCAGGATCAATCTCATCTCCGCCACTTATGAAGATTATAATAAGTTTCTACAAAAAGACAAGGAAAACCCATAGGCCCATAATGGAAACAGATAAGTCCAAGCAAGTCCAAGAAAAGAACTTGATCAAATGTCACAGAAAACTATACCTATTAGTTGTTCTGATTTCCATTCAACAGAAAACATACAAGGATGCAGAAAATATTAATTGTATCCTTACCTCCAATACTTGTTCAAGCAGATGAGGTGCAGCACCAGGAAAACACTGTAAAAGAAAGCAAATTCAAATCATAACAGACTAATTATATGGAGATTTATAACTGATGCATCAAATAGGCCATTTAGCACATACCATTCTTCATAAGGAACTGTAATTTGTGATGCATACCACAGGAAAAACCTGTTAATGACTAGTATAAAAGGACAAATTCTCAAAAATATGTTCTGTAACCAAAGAAATTTACCTTGATGATTCTACAAATCAGGACAAACAGAAGGGTACAATAAAATAGTGCTGAACAGTATTATTGCAAGCCAAATAATAGATAAGGAAAACAAGATCCAGCAAGTGTCGGTAGAAACTAGAAACAAAGCTTTAAGTAGACTTCTTCCCAACAGAGGATATTATACATCAATTATATGATATATCCATTAACTTGCAATTTCAAAAACAGGTAAATGTTTTCATCTATGTTATGCCAAGGTTTGGGGATGGGGAAATGAAGCTTGTGGATGGCTGGGAGATGCCCCCAATTTTTAGGTGATTGAAGGATGGGAATGCCAAATTTTTATGGAAAAAATAGAAAATAAAATAAAATTGTGACTCCAATAGGGAATTAAATATGTAAACCACACTTAAAAGAATGAAAATTTTAAATACACAAAGTAACAAATCTGTAAATATAATCAAGTCATATTGATCAGATTCCATGAAATATATACCAATGCTACTCATTTGTTTTGGGCATCTTTTCTTGTTTTGGAAAGCTTGCACGTGTGAAAAGGGAAGCTGCTTTGGTTCAGATTTCGGCCTAGAAAAGAGGAGCAGTTCGAGTTGAAGAGAGAAGCACTGTTATTTGGGTGGTTGGCCCATCACTTGGTGAGTTGTTTAGATCAGAGGTCTAGAAGTCTTCCTTGAGAATCTATAAGAAGAGAAGTTTTTGGGTTTTCCCCTATGGAGGGGTTTTGCCCCAGCGAAGAGCCTATTTCTGGTATCCTTGTTTGCATTGGATATTCTTTAATTGGCATTGTCTTGATGATAACAAACACAATATAATAATACTGATACTGGGCTAATAATATCACAAGAATTGTCAATGTAATAAGAGAAAACAAATATAAGAAACCCTTATACAGTTTGCCCTAGTTTTCTCAACAAGAGAGAGTTCCAGATTCATCAATACAACAGAAATAACCATAACAGGATAATAGCCAAATCAGTAACCAAAATCATGATCAAGTGCTATGTCAGAATCCAAGTCCCTGAATTTCGGCCTCCTAAAATTTCGGTCCTCCTGTAATTTCGCAGGATCAGAGATGCATGAGACAAAGTTGATGTGTCCAAATATGGAGAAATGATCTCCTTTATATAGCCTTCAAGTGGGGGTTGAATGGGTGCCTCTTAGGGGCCCAGCCAACCTAATAATTTTGGAGGCAAATTTAAAAATTCAAATTTCCATTTCTTTTTCAAGATGAAAATACCGACCATGGCTACCATATTTTCCAACACTCCCTCTTAGTCAGGGAGGTACTTTTCATTCTCTCTCTCAAGTTCAATCTTCCCGACCAATCATAGGTCTTACAACGCACAACCTAAGGAAGATATCACAAATACAAATCTCTCTCTCTGTCATGATCAATCTCCCCGACCAATCATAGGTCTTACAACCCACAGCCTAAGGTAAAGATCATCAGTCTCATCATAAGGAAAGATACATAGAATCCATCTCAAATCATCTCCCCAACCATGTGGTCTCACAACACACATCCTAAGAAAGGAATCAACAATACATCTCCCGAACCATAAGGTCTCACGGCACACAACCTACAGCAGGAATCAACAATACATCTCTCGGACCAGCACGCAACCTACAAGAGGAATCAACAATACATTTCCCAGAACACAAGGTCTCGTGACACACAACCTACAGGAGGAATCAACAATACATCTCCTAAACCATAAAGTCTCATGACACACAACCTACAAGAGGAATCAACAATACATCTCCCGGACCGCAAGGTCTCATGGCACACAGCTTACATGAGGAATCAACAATACATCTCCCGAACCACAAAGTCTCACAACACAACCTATAGGAGGAATCAACAATACATCTACCAGACCACAAGGTCTCATGACATACAACCTACAGGAGGAATCAACAATACATCTCCCGAACTAGAAGGTCTCACAACACAGCCTACAGGAGATGGTATATAATATGATGCTATATAATTAGTGCTCCCTCTTCAAGGGGATAAACATCAACAACCAGTTCATCATTAGAAATGTAGCCATGGTGGATCTCAAATATTTCAACAAACAACATCATTTATTTGTTCATCCAACTTCAGCTTGGGCTTCTCTCAAAAGCAAACAACAACAACTATCAACAGATAATAATAGATTTCAGCAGCAGCTTCTCATAGAAGCAATTATCGAGAAACATAGAAATGAATATCAGTATCCATAGTCGAATCTAGCAGATAATAAATGGATTCTCTTAGAATCAGGCATCAACAACCATAATAGAATCTAGTAGACCATAATCGAAACCAACAGATACCAAGTGACTTCTCACAACTGTAGTAGAATCCAATAGACCATAATTGAATCCAGCAGATAACAAGTGGCTTCCCACAAAAGCAGACATTAACCACCATAATCGAATCCAACAGATAACAATAGGCTTCCCACAGAAGCAGACATTAAACACCATAATCGAATCCAATAGATAACAATAGACTTCAGCGGAAATAAACATCATCAGATAGGTCAACAAACCAATAAGAGAATCAACCAAGTCAATATCAGAGTCTTGTAGCTTCTTCAAATCATTCATCAGGGAGATGTTGATGGACTTGTAGTACATTGTGCCAAGGATATCACCAGGTTCATGCTTCAAAATCAACTCCCTTTTACACAAATGTCTTCTAAATAGCAGAAAAGTCACGAGCTCATCTTTAGCATATCTAGATTAGCATCAGTCTTCAAAACTTTAAATCATCTTCATAGAAACAACTTCAATCAAACTAATCTTGTCTGCACCCCATGAGTACAGAGCCTATCACAAGTCTTTTTGTCACATTTATCTTCCAGTATTTCCAATGATTGCCACAACTTGACAGTCTCCATTATGTACTTGCAGTCCTCAATAGGGAGCCATGGAAGAACAATGTAATGACCCAACTCGAGTTATAGGGAACATAGAAATATTAGCATGCATATGAGACATGCATATGATAGCTACATATGCATGTATCGCATGTACTGCACTAGTACATGCACTAATCAATTATGAAAATCCCAAGTGTAGGGTAATGAGTTAATTATTGAAGTATTGAGTAAATACCTAACTCACTAGAATATAATGAGCATATTTGTAAGGTAAAAGTTATACATACCACTATCATAATATAACTAGTATATTTTTCAAAGGAAAGTAAAAACATTGGCTTATGCAAATAAAAGAGAATTTTATTATATATATATATATATATATATATATATATATATATATTATTTACTATATTAACTGGGAGAAATTATACATATTAACTAAAAGAAATATGAACTAAAAGAAGAAGATTAATTAATTAATTATTAATTATTTTAGAAAATATATAAAAAATAAATTTACTATATATAAAGTAACAAACTCTAATCAAAATATAAGTCAATAAAGGGATTTGATATAGAACTATTAAATTCAAAGTTTTCATTAAATAACTTAATACGTAGGAATTAAAATTCATATAATAAACATTGTAAAACAATTAAAGTTATAAGTCATTTTATAAAGTTACAAATCATTTTATGTATAAAGGTTATAAAACTATGAGAATGAACCGCCTAAAAATATAAAGTTCAAGGTGGTAGATAGCCGCGAAGGGTGGAGAAGATTCTTATGGAAGGGCGGTGGAGAAATTTTGAAGGGGACAGAAACCTTGTGTATAAAAGGGGGGGAAGCACTGAAGGAAGGCACAATTTCGAACTGTGGGAGACAGAGCAAGAAGTTCTAAAAAAGTCACAAAGATGAAGCTTGATTGTTCTTGGATTTTTGGGCACAGGGCCCGTCTTCTGGATTTGGGGACCGTACAGGTAGACCCTAGATAGGATGGGAGGAAAAGGGTCGTTTGGTAACGGGAGCGGAAGCCACGATGGGTCAGAAACATCTTCAAACATAAGGTTCCAGGTAAGTACTCTAGCACTCAATAGAGAATTGATAAATTCTGCTTCAAAATTTCACTCTGGATTCTGAGTAAAAATTTTTGAGAGCCTCACAAACAAGAACAACCAAGCAAGCCAAGGGACTCATAATGAAATAATCTAAGAAACCGGATTCGCTAAAAGAGGGCCTCGTGTCCCGAATCCGACGAATTAGACACGATTCGACAAGATTCGTGTCCGCCGATTGCGTCTGATCGTGTCCGTACAAGACACGATCGTGTCTGTACACAACACGATCGTGTCCCGATTTGCCAGACACGACTGACGGAAAAAAACTCTCATGACTTTTAAAAAGGGCGTTTGGCCCCTCATTTGTCACATTGTGTTAAGAGTGAGTTTGCAAAGGAGCAAAGGAGCAAGGAGGAGCAAGGGAGCATTTTCAAGGAGATTTAAGCAACAGGTAAGTGCATTGTCTCTCTTTTTTTTGCATTCGGTTTACATGTGCATTTCCTTTACAAATTTGTGCATTTTTTGTTTATTTTTTTACAACATTCATGGCTCAATCAAGGAAAGCAAAGAAGGGGAAGAATGTACCCATTGGAGATGCCCCTCCTGTTCCAATTTCATCAGGGTTTGCAAGTGTTCCATCTATTGGAAGTGGGGCTGCAACGACAGTTTCAAATGTTGAGGGAAGACAACAACCTCAAGGTAACAAATACCCATTGTTGAAATATGTCACAAGAGAGGCAAGGCCAGGAAGCAAGATGAAGGGAGGAGGCAATGTTGCTTGGAAACACAATTATTGCAACGATCATTTCATGAGCACATATTACCGTGTGAAAGTTCATTTGTTGGCTTTCCCAAGTTGCGGAATTGCAACTTGTACATAGGTGTCTTTAGCAAAGAGGAAGGAAATAGAAAGAGAGGCATTTGTTGGTGTGGCAAATGTGGCTACAAAAACTAAAAAAAAAAAGAATGATGACCCCCTTCCATTCTTGAGGAAAAGAAGCCACAAGTTCCCATTTGAGAGTTCTAGTGGGGGACAAGCAGCAAAAAGAAAGGCAATTGCACTTGGTCCAATGGACAAGATTTTCCAGAAAGAGAAGCAGGAAGAGCTTGATCTCACCATTGCCTTTTTTTCTATCAAAACTTCATATCCTTCAAAGTTGCACGCTCACCTCTATTTATTGTGATGTTTCGAGCTCTAACTCAAGGGGCTCCATCAAGGTATGTGCCTCTTGGGTCAGAGAAGCTTAGAACCACATTGTTGACGAAGGCAAAGAAAGAGGTGCACAAAATGCTTGAGCCTATAAAATCAGCATGGCCAACATTTGGGGTTAGCATTGTTTTTGATGGATAGACAGATCCAACACGACACCCACTCATCAACTTCATGGTGTCTTCCTTGAATGGTCCAGTTTTCTTGAAATTAGTGGATGCACTTGGACAATACAAGGATGCACAATATATGGGTGAGTTGTTTATTAAAGTTATTGAAGATGTAGGTGTTGATTCTTGTGTGCAAATCATCACAGATAATGCACCTGTTTGCAAGGCTGCTAGCATGATTGTGCAAGCTAAATATCCACAAGTATTTTAGACACCGTGCATTGTCCATTCATTGAGCTTAGCACTGAAATCTATTGCTTCTGATGTGCTTTGGATAGGACACATTATTGAGGATGCACGACATATCCGCAACTTTGTACAAAACCTTACAAATGCCCTCACTATCTACAAGGAGTACACCAATTTATCATTGTTGAAGATTGCGGATACACGGTTTGCTTCTTCATTCATCATGTTGAAGAGGTTGAGAGAGGTCAAGATCGCTCTTGGGGTCATGGTTATTTCAGAGTTTTGGTCTTTTTGGAGAAAGACAGATCAAGCAACCTCAAAAAGAGTGAAGGACACAGTGTTAGATGATGCCTGGTGGGAGAGGGTAGATCTACTTATTCAGAACATGGACCCTATCATTGTCTTGCTTCGATTTGCAGACACAGACCAATCCATCCTAGGAGAGGTTTATGAGGGATGGGATTCCATGATTGAGTTTGTGAGGAACATTATTTTACAGAGTGAGTGCCCTGACTTTGAGACATCACCAGAGGCTGCCTTCACCACCATACAAGATATTCTTATCAGCAGATGGGACAAGAATTGCACACATTTAAATTGTTTGGCTCACTCCTTGAGCCCAAAATACTACATCCATGAGTGGTCGAATGGCGGACCTTCCCGCAGATTCTCTCCTCACATGGATGGTGAAATCTCACAGGGAAGGAAAGATGCATTCAGGCATATTTTTTAGGATAGAGTATCCCTTGATGAGGTGGAGGATGCTTTTGCAGAGTTTTCCACTGGCACTGGTCGATTTGTAGGATATGATGTGATTAGAGACGGGGGGCTAAGAAGCCCTATTTTTGGTGGGCAACTCATGGGGCAACAAGTCCTCCTCTACAACAGTTAGCCATGAGGCTCCTCTCTCAAGTGACTTCATCCTCTTGTTGCGAGAGGAATTGGAGCACATATGGGAATTTGTATAGTGTCAAGAAGAGCAGGTTTGAGTAGTCCAGGGCAGAGACAATGGTGTATGTGCACACCAACCTTCGTCTTATTTATAGGCAGAGGGATGCGTGGTTGAAGGGAAATACAAAGATGTGGGATGTTTTTCCTGATGATATGGGTCTGGACAATAGTGTTGACTTTGCATTGGCCAACCTGGATCTCAATGATCCAGTGCTAGAGCCTGTCACATTTGATGATGGTGATACTGTAAAAGGGTCATCCTCCACACCAACAGATGCAGAGATGACATTGGATACAAAGGAGGAGGATGCAGCAGAGGAGAGCAGTGGTGACCATGAGGATGAGTACAATGATGTTGATTTTGATGATGAGGATTGATCACTCATGAGCTACCTAGTCCCTTGAGGCTTGTCGTTGTTTTGTATTTTCTATTTCTATTTGCCATTGGCATTGTACTACCTATGTAACACATTTTGTTTTGATGACTTATGAGAAAACTACAGTATCTTGTCATTCTCCTATTGGATCATTGATGAATATGTCACAATTGTATTTGTAATATGGATGCATAATGTTACATTGTATGATTGTATCTTTGTAGAACTTACATCTAGATGAAGATCTATGTTTGAATCAATGAATTTGTATCAATTTGTATAAGAAATATCTAATTTTTACTATATATATATCAGGGTTGCGGGGGAGCGCCCCCTTCCTCCTCCCTCACCCCCCCTTGACCCCACTCCCAAAAGGATCGTTTTGGGAGCTCCCGATGCACTCCCAAAACGATCCCTGCCTTTTCAGGAGCGTTTTAGGGAGCGCTCGGGAGTGAACGTTCCTCGGACACTCCCTCCTTAAAAAAAATGCTCTAGGAGCAAATTTTTTAAGGAGGGAGTGTTCACTCTCAAGTGCTCCCCCTCTGCAAAAACGCTCCCGCTCGGAGCAAGGTACGTTGTCCACGTGGAGGGAAGCTCGTGGAATTTTTTGGAGGGAAAGAGGGGGGGGGTGGGAAATAAAAAGCCCTCCCTCTCTCTCATTATCATCATTCTCAAGAGAGAGCAAGAGAAGGAGAGCTTGGAGCTTGGAGAGAATATTAAAGTTTGGGATTGAAGGCCAAAGAGGTAGGATCTACACTCTAGAGTCTAATCTAGAAATTTTTTTCTATGTTGCAGTTTTTCCCATTCCCATTTGGCATTCCTCCTTTTTTTTGCAGGCTAAAAACTTGAAACATCATGGCTATATGGCTTGGCATTTTCTTCTTATTGGTTCCTTTTTTAGTTATTATGGTGTTGGAGAGTAGAAGAAAGAGGGTTATTAAAGAAGAGGAGGAAGTGGGTTATAGTGGACTTGATGAAAATCCTGAAGAGGAGTACCATGGTGAGGAGGAAGGGGAGAGTGCAGATAATGAGACCACAGTGACACCAACTAAAATTGACCAAACACCATTGTGGAAATATGTTTCTAGGCCTGAAGAAGGGAAAGGGGGTGGAACCACTAAATTTTTTTGCTGCCATTGCAATACACAATACACAGGTTCATACACCCGTGCCAGAAGGCACCTTTGTGGGAAAAGGCCATGGGATGGAGATAAAAATGTAGGAATCAAAGATTGTGTCAGTGTGTCAGCAACAGATGGAGCCAAATACATAAGGGAAGAGTAGGAAGAGTCAAGACCAATACAAATCTAAAATATCTAAGGGTTTCTTAGAATCTTATCCACCATCACATCATGCACAAAGAAGTCCATCAACTTCCACCTGTTAGTGTCCAAATGTTCAGTGATCAAACATACTATTTCAGTTGTTTTCCTAGAAGTCATAGGTCAAAATTTCATGTTTCAAGTCAGTTTTCAATTAAATTTTGTTCACTAAATATGTCTAGGTCTGAAATGCTACTCCCTTCACCCCATTCATGGTCATCATCATTTTAGAGGTCATGTCATCCATTAATCATCTAGGGTTTGAGGTCATTCACCACATCTTCATTTAGGTTAGATTCTAGGTCTCATTTGTTTCGCCACCATAAAAGTCAATTATGTCATAAAAGAAAGCAAACAAAATCTCATTTTCACCATACAAGTCATTTGCATAGGGAGTTAGCAAAGATAGGGAAATAAGTAAAGAGCTCCTCTCTTCTCACCATCATACTCCACAACTGCCATGGGTTGAAGAAAAATAAACAACTTTGTGCCAACACTACCTGTGCTACGCTTATGGTTGTGCAGGCGCTACGCAGGTGCTGTGCCTTTGGTGTTTGAGCTCTAAATCAGTTCTCCAAGGTTCAAAACCATTGCACAAAGGTTCATACACTTCCTAAACAGTAAGTGGACACCCTCCATACCTCTCTCAAGTCAAAATTCATCGGAAAATGAGGGGTTTCCTTCATTAGGTTACCTCCACTGCGCTTTTGGTGTTTTTCATCTTTTGTTTGTTTCAGTTGATAAAACCCTAATCAAACCATCTACAACCTTCATATAACCTTCACACACCATACCCTAACATCCCCTATCACTCACAACCCTCTTTTCCATCAATTTCATTAAAACCCTAATTTTCACTACATTTTGGCAGAAAAACAAGTGAAACCTTGTGTTTTGACCTTTTGGGCACCTTTCACATGCCCATTCCCATAAATTCCACATGCATCCTGTTATCGCTTGCCGCCTACACCTACCTACAGTTAGCGGGAAAAGCCTTTAACCCCACAAGGTGTGGTTGGTGGCAAAGAACTCAGAGAAGGGGCTGTCACCTATTCCCGACTCTCTCTGTTTAAGCTATCTCCTAGGTTAGCTATGGGGGGTGGTCCCTAAAGAAAAACTAAGTTAAAGATGTGAGGCTTCTAGGAGAATTTATCTAGAAGGAATTACTTATCAAAAATGACTCAATTCCAAGATGTAAATAAGCATATAAATATATGAGAAATATTCAATGATGTGTTCAAATATAGACCAGTGCTTTAAAGTAAATGACAAGTGCTTGCTCAAAAATGAAATTCAAGACACAATGACAATAATCCCACAAAGAAGTGTTAGACCAAGATAAACATATAAGCATCACTTGCAATAAATGAAAAAGTACTTGTAAGAAAGTGCTCAAGTAACAAAGGATAATGACATTAAATATTCATGAGTTAAATAACCATAAAAGTAACAAGTACATGAAATAAAAAAGTTGTGAGTAAATTTGTGATGTGAAGGTGCTCTTGGTTTATTTTATTAGTAGAATTCTAAAACAATTTTCAATTTAACTCCTATCCCTAGACCTCACCCTCGCCCAAATATTTGGATCTCACAGTGAGGAGTATATGGATATCACAACATGAACAACATATATATATATATATATATAAGTGCAGATACCATAGCTGAGACAACATAAATATATATACAAAGCTCCAATGGAATCAGATCCTTTTAAGAGTTTGGTTTGCAAGGACATAATAACTCAGTGATATAGCAGTATGGTTCGGTGAAATTACAGAATGCTACCAAGTGTCACATGACTTTGGTACTGCTACAATCTTGGATCTCGTCGCTATCTCTGTAATTATAATGCCGATGTTACACCCTTGGTAATTAGGATGACATTGGACAGTGACAATAATGATAGCAATGAAGAATATAAGAAAAAGGAACAGTAAAGTATACATCTGTCTCAGTGCAGTAATAAAGGAGATCTAATCATAAAATGGAATCATGATACGATCTCAGTTATGAGTCTAGAAGAGATCTACGAGGCTAGGCATCCCAAAGTATAGAGAAGCATTTCTGATCTACATTCATTCAAAGAAGTCAAAGTATCTTGAAGGCAATAAGGCAAGTTCCCTGTCATTGTAGCAAGAATCTCATCGTTATCCTTGAAGAAGATCATCCGAGAAAGCACCAATACATCTATCAATGTGATCAAGCTAATGATTTCATCTTCACTTGTCAAGTAAGTATCTTTAATTCTATAATCAAATTTGGTAAAATGACTTCGTGTTTGCAAGAAGATCCATAAGCTGGTTGGGTCATCAAAACTTCTTGCATGAAAAAGAAGGATAGACATAATCCTCGAAGAAAGTGAAGTCATGGAAAAGGGTCTCCTATGAATAGCAATACATGAAGAGGATTCATATGAAAGATCCCATCATATAGTTGGATTGGAGACCTCAAGGGAATATATGATAAACTGAAAGAAATATTCTTTGAAGATGCAGTAAAGAAGGTCATATCACTTAAACTTGATTTACATAAAATTGAAGGAATATCTTCATAGAATCTCAATAGTGAGATCTGGAGAAATGATAAATAGATAATCATCACTACTCTAACTAATGAGAAAGGTAACAAATGTCCATGGGACAAGAAAGTTATCTCATCCAACAACTTGTGGCTTCTATGCTATATAGAAGAAGACAAGTTGAAGGAAAATTGTCAAAAGTTAAAGGATTCAGACATTACGAAAAGAGAGCTCATATTACCGAAAAGGAGGAAGCTGAAGAAAAGAAGATCAAGGAAAGAGGGAATAAGAGGTCTCTACTGTGATTAAGATAGTCTCTCTATGTACATTGAGAAGTATCTCGATAGAAGCATTCAGTGAATCAGCTCCAGGAAAACCTCTCTGATAACATCACTAATGGAAAGCAGTCATCAAGAGCAAAGATCATCATGGAAACAGATTTCTGGGATATTGATGGAGCATGCCAAGAGAATGAAGCTCTTCATTCTTGAGAAATTTCTACAGGATGACTCAAGGGAAAAAGGGTATGAGGTATGTATATATTTATATGCTGACATTAGATGTTGTGAAGTCATGTCATATGGTTGCAGGTAATGGACTTCTGTACTTAGAAGAATGATCTATGGAGGAGTATCTCTCAATGCATGGACAGATGAAATCAACATAATATGTCCTCATGGAATATGAGGTAGATGTATATGAACGAGAAACTAGAAAAGTTGTATGTTCCTGGGAATCAAGAATGTGCAGAGAAGAAGAGATCATGAAATGCAACCATGTCAAGAGGCAGTTATCATCCAGAGGCCAAGAAGATGTGACTAGGAAACCTCCTGGAAGGATATGTAGACTCTGACAAAAGTCTAGTAAAGAATAAGACCCTTGGAAAACCATATCATTAGGGGATGTGTCAATCTGTATGAAGGATGTCGATGTCTATAAGAAGGTGTCATGGTGAAAGATCATCACTAAGGTAACTTTTGTTTTAAAAAGCTCATATGTATATGTTTATTTGGATGAATTTGTGCATGGTTGCTAATCATGAGAAAGGATGTATGATCCTGGGAGATGATTCGAAGGAAAGCAACATGGCATAATAGTGGACCAAATAAGGAAGTTTGCTGAATCACTTTCTGACAGTTGACATGACTCATTATGAAAGTGATGGATGATCTATGCCCTATGAAGCTAAAAGTTGGAGATTCCTCAATATCGAAATCCATGACATCGAGGACAAGAATTCTTCATGAGCAGCTGGGTGTCTCACCATTGCTGTTGGAGGTCCTTGGTTAAGAGGGAGCCTGATGGTAAGTTTCTTACTTGGAAGAAACTTGGTAATTCCTAAGAATGAGCTTAGGTACATTCCTTGTATAGTAATGAGTACATTCCCTTGTGGAATAAGGTCCTCCCTGGTTGAGAGGGAGAGATAGACACATCATTCTGGTCCTGGGAAGACAGAATGGAGGATTGGGTAATCATCTGGCATTCGATACTCTTTGAGAATGTGTTAGGGCATTCAAGATAAGAGTAGTCGGGGACCGATATTCTTTGAGGGCTAGCTACCCAAGAGAAGAATAGTCCAAGAAGGTCATACTTTGGGAACACCCGGGTGGAGTATGTACCTTGGAGAGACATTGATGAAGGTGTCTATAAGTCATGTGTCTCGCTAACATTGTAGCCCATTGTCTCGTTGAGAGATGAGGCTGTTAGTCAAGGCCTTGCACTAGGACAATGCTAGTTGATATGATGCTATACAGATGCGATTACCAATCCGATTCTTCTTATGAGATTATTTAGTTTGAAAGTGACCATGTACTTGTATGAATACCTCCCTAGTTAAGAGGGAGTGTTGAAAAGTGTAACTAGGTCGGTCTTCATGTTGACTATGTAACTATGTATTTATGAAAAGAAGAAGTCAAAGCTTGAGTTAAGTATGCTCCAGGACCTTGTGAAAGAACCTCAATACAATGATGGAAGACAACCCTTAAACACAGTAAAGAAATGCCTCTCCAACGCATGAAATTCACCATGATCTAGTCGGCCTCATTTATCATGAAACTAGTTGGTCTAATAACTATATGGTCGGCTTGCTTAAAGAGATATGCTATATATATATATATATATATACACATTTGATGTGCAGTCATAATCGAAGTCACAATTGCAAGAAGTATTTACGGATATCACGGTGCGGTTACCACAGCAGAACAATGCGGTTACCATAGCAAATTGGTTCAATCAAATGTGGGTTTATATATATATATATATATTATATATATATATATATGAATCACAGTGCGGTTACCACAGTAGAGACCAGGTTTATATATATAATACAGTGCGGATACCACAGAAACAACGTATACGGATATCACAACAGGAACATCATATATATATATATATATATATATAGATATATATATAAGAAGTGCGGATACCACAACTGAAACAACATAAATATATATACAAAGATAGCGTGGAAATTCCAGCAGACTTCAGTGCGTACATATAAAGAAGAACAGAAGTACGGAAGACAGATAACACAAGCAGTTATTGAGGAGAATTAAGTCAAACGTTTCCCTGCTGAATTTACAACAACATAGAATAATCGAACACGGATATACAAATAAGGGTGTAGCTACTATTTTCTATACTATATTAACCGATTAACCTTATAAAAGTCACAGGTTGAGACTCTAAATCTAAATGGAGGGATGCTCCAATATTTATGATTGCATATATAGAAATGAAATGAATTGAAACAAGAGCACAAAACACTTACTGCTTAGTTGAAGCATGATCTAATTTCTTGATACAGGTTCATTAAGAACTCTAAAACACAAAACTACATATGGATTCAGCCAACCTTTTAATTCTTGTTATTTATTTGTCTTTTAAGTCTAATTATCTTTGATCTGTAATCTGGATCCAAAGAGATAATAATAACATTATCTTCTTTATCATGTTATTCCAACTCATCTTCAGACTAAAAATCTAGAAGCCATGGAGTAGGGTTTTTCAGGGCTAATCATTAGGGTTATGTTGGAGATGGACGAAGAGTTAATTGACTACTCTAAAGATCCCTTAGTGGGAGGTTTATTTTCATTGAAAGAATTTGTTACTGCTTGAAAATGCATTATTCACTTTGCATTATACTTGGTCTACTTTGTTCAAGCAAGGTTCCCTTCAAATTTCTCGAATAGACCAAGGTGTTAGAAAATCAATGTTGGATTTTACAAATGTTTATGCATGCTTCTCAATTGAGGGTGCCTTTCATATCATTCAAGGCGTGACTTATATATGTGCAGGCATTTGTTTTGGTCACTTGAAGTGTTAATTTCAAGGTTTCAATATCAATTAGTAACCTAAGTTTCAAACTAGCATATGACCATAGCCTTTTTAGATATTGTAAGGATCATAGTCTTTTCATTTTTATTACATTGAATCATTTAATTCAATAGATAACTCATCAATGGCATACCAACTTCTTATTTTTCACATTAATCGTTTTCTCATTATCCCTTAGGCCTCATCTTATCACCAAATGTATCTTCTTTTCTAACGGTGTACAATTATTATCTTTAATATTTACCTTTAAACATTTTCTCAATTTATCACTTGTTATTCTTAACAAATTAGGACTGTTCACAACTCTTTATAGGTAATTGCCTTGACCCTTACCAATCATGTTGCTCATATCCTTAAGAAAATTCTTCTTGACAGAAAACATCCCTTCACTTCCTTATACCAGATATTCTTAATATTCTATGTCTACTTCAATTTGAAAAAGAACATATTATCAAATTGACTTTGTTTTCTCACCTCTAGTCATCATGGTTTTCTTTCCTTCTCTCTTAATGCATAAAATTATTACACTTGGAAATTTCGTTACTATTCCCCAACTTGAGTAAGACCCTCTAAATAAATTCAATAATGTTGATATCGAATGTAATCTACTTATCATTTCAGGTTTCAAGACATCACGGGATAGAGTTTCCTAATCATACTCCATGATGTCCATAATCCATGGATATAGTTAGTCACTTAAGGAAAATTTTATAATGTGACTCTCCCATTAGAAGGAGAAACTATTATAGATGTTGCCAAGCACATAAATTATCCTATATTTGATCAATTTCATTATAGATTCCCTCTTTAATCTAATGTTATTGACTCCTTATATTGTTTTGTGAAACTTCCACTCACTCACCTTTGGTGCTATTTTTGTCGATCTCAATATTCTAAGTTGATTATGATAACTAACATTTATTATCATCATTAGAAGTTTGTAATTTCTTTCTTTTCCCGTCCTCCCTAGGTATTATTATATTATGGTAACAATAGAGATCAAACTTTGAAATTTTCCGTTGCACTCTCTTGGTAACTATATCGTCTTGTTCTAATAGTGTGTTTACTATCTTACAGGGTGGTTTATTACCATCTTAACATATGTTTCATCCATTTTGTCTTCAATTGATGTGTACCTTTAGTGAACTATACTTGTACTCTCAATTTGATTACTCATGATTTCTCCCAACATTTCTTGAATAGTTAGTGTCTTCTTTCATTCATCAATTTACCTCAAACTAGCTTAGCCTTTTATGTGGTTGTAGCTTCACATCTAATGGTCTTGCCATGTAATATTCTCAATTAGCGATAACTATTTGGAAATATTAATTTTGACCAATTTTTCTTTATTATATTCGGAGCGTGAATAAAGTGAGTAAAATATTAATTAACTCACTTAGGATAAAACACTTTCCTAAAGTCCACATCGAAATTAAAGAGTGTGGGGCCTAGTGGCCAAGTGGACAGCGCAGGAGAGGGACGCAGAGCACATGGGCAACGTGGGGCCTACTTCACGCAGATGACGGAGACAACGTGGGCCAAGGAGCACGTGGAGGTGGTGGGACCTAGAGAGAGAGAGGCCCAACGTTATAAAAGGGAGGAGAACCCCCTCATTTGGTCATTCATGTTTATGCATATTGAGCTAGTCATTTCGACTTGGAGCACCCTGGCTGCTTAGCTTGTCTGCAACACTGTTCAGTGCATCGGGTGTCTTCGTTCGGAGATCCCACCCTCAGCCCCGGGAGACTTTGAGTGCTTGCTCGGGTGAGGTAGTTTCATCAGCATTTTGCAGGAGGATCGGTGTTTGCATTCGTGGGAGGAGCAGAGCCATTAGAGATTGTGCAGTCTTGAGAGGGAGGACGCAGTCCATCTTGAGGGAGCTCCGGAGTGGCACTATTTTGGAGGATTCTGGCCATAGGATTGAGCAAGGGGCCAACCCTTGCCTATTGGAGGCATTTGGCAGAGTGGGAGGCCATATTTTGGAGGATTTCATTCAGCACTAGCGTGGCCCTTGGGAGGATAGCGTAGATCCTCAAGGGAGGCATTTTCGGGGGTCGACCATTTTAGAAACGCTCTCTGGGCTTTTCTGGGTATTGTGAGTAGAGGCCGATTCCAAAGTTTCAGATTTTCTGAGTAGGGGAGCAGCCCCAAATACTCATCTTGTTCCACCAGTAGCAGCAGTACGGCAGTTTTCCAGCAGCTTGGACGCAGAGCAGAGAGCAGCCATTCCATTGATATTCGGAGAGTATTCCTACACTTGCTTGGTGCAAGTCGAGGTGCCATCACTCTGATCACCTCTTGTACTCATTTCTATTTCTCAGTATAATAAAATGGCTCAGTATTCTCTCTATTTCATGTGTATCTGCTTCATGTTCAGTTTTTAGCATTTTGTATCTTGTTGTGTGCTTTGTATTGCTGTCTATTTCCCTTTCGGGATATTACAGTGGTATCAGAGCTCATAAACCTGGCTCAGCCTGTGGGGCGAGTTGTCTATGACACCGAGAGAGAAGCTGTATATTTGTTACAGAGGTAGAAAGTACCGTGACAGAGAGCGTAGGTTGCAAATCACCTACTGAGAGGGTGACTGCGTTCCAGTGGTGGACGCAGAACAAGAGGAACTGATGGCAGATGATAGTGATGTGAAGAAGTTTGGGGAAATGCTCCTCAAGTCAGTACAGGATCTGTCAAGGCAGATTGAGGTGATGGGACAGAGATTCACTGCTGTGGAGGCTAGATAGCGTGAAACCCCAAGGGGTTTCCAGATTGGTGAGGGATCGGGCACATCCCACCATTTGCAGGAGCACGATGCCACTCAACACATGGCATCACATGCACCCACATGCTCCACTATGCCCACTTTTCTGGCTGCAAACACAGGGGCAGGAGCACATCAAGAGCTGGAGCCTGGCCACATGGGTGATTACTTTGCTGAGTATCAGGCATACGGGCAGGAGTTCAGGGATGCCCTTTCATTTCGAGATTTTGTTCAGCTCCAGCGGGACAGCAGACCCCGTGACCATCACAGGGGACACCAGCATTATCATGACGAAGACACTCAGCGTACGGTGAGTAGGTTCCACTTGCCTATGTTTGATGGTTCATCAAACAGTTCGACAAAGGCTTGGGTGGAGAAGCTGGACATATACTTCCAGCTCAACCAAATGGCAGAGACGGAGGCCATCAAGGTGGCAGCGTTGCATTTGGATGGAGAGGCCCAAGATTGGTGGTTCCACGAGATGATTACACTCGGGCATTCGACAATGACCACATATGCCGAGTTCACCTAGAGGTTGATAGAAATATTTGATCGGAGGGATCTGGAGGAGCACTTTGTTGAGTCGACGAGGCTCAAACAGACCAGGAGTCTGGATACTTATATCTCATATTTCCTGAGACTTTCAATGATGGTGCCAGATCTATCCGCGGCACGGATGATTTACATGTTCATTGAGGTGTTAGCAGAGCCGCTTCGGGGATTGGTCAGATCCACTAGACCAACCACACTCCATGACACAGTTGGCAGGACCTGGGATTTGCAGGATGCCTTACCCAGGACCAGGACGCCTTACCCCCAGAGACAGGCTTTCCAGCCTAAGGGGAAGGATGTGAGGATTCCTCCTCCAAAGGGGAATCTGGGTAGGGGACAGTTGGATGATGATGCCAGGAGGGAGTTGAAGAAGAAGAGGCTGTGTTTCACATGTCAGGCGCCGTGGGCACTAGGACACAGATGTGCTGCTGGCAAAGCACACTTTATTGAGGTCTTCTCCGAGAGCAGCAGGGAAGAGGATGAGTATGATGACGTGGAGACAGGGAGCAGCCATGCAGCGCAGGACCATTTGCCACCTCCACCACCAGGAGCAGGAGGTGCAGCCTTTGCACCTATAGGGGGGACCCTTGCAGCATTGCAGGGAGTACCCAAGTACCTGACGCTGTGTGTCCAAGGGACAGTATGGGGGCAGCGAGTATCAGTACTGGTGGACAGTGGGGCAACCCACAACTTCATCAATGCACAGATGGTAGAGCGGAGAGGCATATAGACAGAGAGCTTCGATGGGTTTTCAATGTTGGTCCCAGGAGATCAGACGATGCAGTGTGCCAGATATGTTCCAGAGCTGGCAGTGACGATGGGCACCTACACAATGATTGACCACTTTTTCGTGGTTAACATACTGGATTCCAATGTGGTATTGGGTGTACAGTGGCTGATCACTCTAGGGAAGGTCACCACAGAGCGGGAGGCCTTGGAGATGGAGTGGGATGATAAGAAGACTGGGAAGCATGAGAAGATACGGGGAATGCACACCTACCCACCCCAGACTATTTCAGCTCACCGGATGGAGGTAGACTTCCGGAAGGGAGACATAGAGTGGGCAGTAGACCTGCGTGCATCAGAGGCAGGGACTACCGGGCAGACAGTTCATCTAGAGATACAGACCATCCTTGACAGGTATGCCACGGTGTTTGGGGAGATAGCACCAGGTCAGCCACCGGATCGGGGATTTGAGCATACTATTGAGCTAGAGCAGGGCATTCAGGCCGTCATTACCACACCCTATAGGCACCCCAAGGCCTATCGGGACAAGATTGAGCGTGCTATCTGTGAGCTGTTAGCCCTTGGACACATTCGGCCTAGCACCAGTCCTTTCGCTTATTCGGTACTGTTGGTGAAGAAGAAGGACGGCACATTGCGGATGTGCATTGATTACAGGGTCCTGAACAAGAAAACCATGAAGAACAGGTACCCTATACCACGGATTGACGAGCTCATGGATGAGTTGAGAGGGGCACAATTCTTCTCAAAGATTGATTTGAGATCTGGGTACCACCAGATTCGCGTGAGGGAACAGGACGTTCCCAAGACCGCTTTCAGGTGCCATTACGACCATTTTGAGTTCTTGGTGATGCCCTTCGGGCTAACCAACGCACCAGCCACCTTCCAGTCGTGCATGAACCACATCTTCCGCAGTCATCTGAGGAAGTTTGTGTTGGTCTTCTTTGATGATATATTGATATATAGCAGGACATGGGAGGAGCATCTCTAGCACATAGAGGCAATGTTGTGTATTTTGGAGGAGCAACAGTTTTATGCTAAGCTCTCCAAGTGCGAGTTTGGGTTGACAGAGATGCTATACTTGTGACACATTATAGGTGTGGACGAAGTGAGGGTCCACGAGGAGAAGATCAGGGCCATCAGGGATTGGCCAGAGCCGAGAAACGTGATGGAACTTCGGGGGTTTGTGGGTATCTGCACCTACTACAGGAAGTTCGTCAAGAGTTTCTCTCAGCTTGCTGCACCCCTTACAGATTTGACGAAGAAGGGGGCATTCAGTTCGACAGATACAGCGCAGCAGGCCTTTGACAGGCTCAAGGAGGTGATGAGCAGCTGTCCAGTGCTTGCATTGCCAGATTTTATGCAGCCATTTGTTCTGGAGTGTGATGCATTAGGAGAGGGGATCGGAGCAGTCTTGATGCAGGGAGGCCACCCTATAGCTTTTGAGAGCCAGAAGCTCCTTCCACATGAGCGGTTGTATGCCATATACGACAAGGAGATGCTGGCCATCATGCATGCATTGGCCAAATTCCGGCAGTACCTGGTAGGTAACAGGTTCAGGGTGAGGACTGACCACAACAGCCTCAGGTTCTTCTTAGAGTAGAAGCAGCTACAGGAGAGGCAGCAGAAGTGCGTCAGCAAGATATAGGCCTACAACTTTGACATTGAGTATGTCAAAGGGAAGAATAATGTGGTGGCTGATGCACTTTCACGCAGACCAGCCGCGTTGTCTCTAATGAGTTTGGACGCAGATTGGAGGGCTCGACTTTTGGTGGAGTACTCCAAGGACAGGTTTGCTTGTGAGGTTCTGGATGGACAAGTGACAGATGATAGATACAGAGTGATGGATGAGATCATCTACTACAGGGATAGGATCTTCTTGACTGGGGGCTCTCAACTCAAGAAGAAGATATTGCAGGCTTCTCATGATTCACCATTGTCGGGCCACCAGGCGTTTACCAAAACCTATAGGGCCATCAAGGAGAGGTTCTCATGGAAGGGCCTCAAGGAGGACGTACTCCAGCATGTCAGGGAGTACGAGGTTTGCCAGCGCAACAAGAGGGAGATGAACCATCTAGCAGGTTTGTTGCAGCCTCTTCCCATTCCAGAGGGGAAATGGGAGAGTATTTCGATCGACTTCATCATAGGGTTGCCCATGGTGCAGGGCAAGGACTGTATATTCGTCGTCATTGATCGACTAAAGAAATATGCACATTTTTTTGCCATATCCGCACATTACACAGCAGCGCAGGTGGCAGAGCTGTTCTTCCGGGATATCTTCAGGTTACATGGTCTTCCTAAGACCATTGTCAGTGACAGGGACAACCGCTTCATGGTCAGATTTTGGCAGGAGCTTTTCCGGTTGGTGGGGACAGAGTTGACACCGAGCACGAGCTACCACCCACAGACAGATGGGCAGACAGAGATAGTTAATAAGTGGCTGGAGGGCTACTTGCGTAACTATGTTAGTGGGCAGCAGAGAGCATGGCTGAAGTGGCTGCACCTACAACAACACACATCACATGTCTATCGGTATGTCTCCATTCTATGCATTATATGGTTATCATGCTTTATCTTTTGTTGATGTGATGTTTGGTGTCAGCAAGGCTCCGAGAGCCAAGGATTGGATCCAAGAGAGTCAAGACATCCTCCACGCTCTCAAGGATAACATGGTTACAACACAGAACTAGCAGAAGCTGTATGCCGACAGGGGTCAGGTGGAGAGACAGTTTGAGGTAGGGGACTTGGTCTACCTACGTTTGCAGCCATACTGACAGTCGACTCTAAAGAAGAAGGGGGTTGAGAAGCTCAAGCCCCATTTTTATGGGCCTTACAGGGTGATACGCAGGGTTGGACAGGTTGCCTATGAGTTGGAGCTGCCCTAAGGCAGCAAGATTCATAACATCTTTCACGTATCGTGCCTGAAGAAGGCTTTGGGACAGCAGGTGACAGTGACAGAAGAGCTTCCGCCTACGGATCATGAGGGACATTTGGTGCTACAGTCGGAGGCCATTATTGATATCAGGGAGAGGCAATTGCGGAATAGGACAGTCTGGGAATTCTTAGTGAGGTGGAAGAATTTGCCAGATGAGGATGCCACTTGGGAGAGTGAGAAGATCTTGCAACATCCATCACTTCAGTTGCTTGGGGTCAAGCAACATTTTGCTGGGGGAGACTGTAATATTCCCAATTAGCGATAGCTAATTGGAAATATTAATTTTGACCAATTTTGCTTTATTATTTTCGGAGCGTGAATAAAGTGAGTAAAATATTAATTAACTCACTTAGGATAAAACACTTTCCTAAAGTCCACATCGAAATTAAAGAGTGTGGGGCCTAGTGGCCAAGTGGACAGCATAGGAGAGGGACGCAGACCACGTGGGCAACGTGGGGCCTACTTCACGCAGATGAGGGAGACAGCGTGGGCCAAAGAGCACGTGGAGGTGGTGGGACCTAGAGAGAGAGAGGCCCAGCGTTATAAAAGGGAGGAGAACCCCCTCATTTGGTCATTCATGTTTATGCATATTGAGCTAGTCATTTCGACTTGGAGCACGCTGGCTGTTTAGCTTGTCTGCAACACTGTTCAGTGCATCGGGTGTCTCCGTTCGGAGATCCCACCCTTAGCCCCGGGAGACTTCGAGTGCTTGCTCGGGTGAGGTAGTTTCATCAGCATTTTGCAGGAGGATCGGTGTTTGCATTGGTGGGAGGAGCGGAGCCATTAGAGACTGGGTAGTCTTGAGAGAGAGGACACAGTTCATCTTGAGGGAGCTCCAGAGTGGCACTATTTTGGAGGATTCTGGCCGGAGGATTGAGCAAGGGGCCAGCCCTTGCCTATTGGAGGCATTTGGCAGAGTGGGAGGCCATATTTTGGAGGATTTCATTCAGCACCAGCATGGCCCTTGGGAGGATAACGTAGATCCTCAAGGGAGGCATTTTCGGGGGTCAACCATTTCAGAAACGCTCTCTGGGCTTTTCTGGGTATTGTGAATAGAGGCCAATTCCAGAGTTTCAACTTTTTCTGAGTAGGGGAGCAGCCCCAAATACTCATCTTGTTCTAGCAGTAGCAGTAGCACGACATTTTTCCAGCAGCTTGGACGCAGAGCAGAGAGCAGCCATTCGATTAATATTCTGAGAGTATTCCTACACTTGCCTGGTGCAAGTCGAGGTGCCATCACTCTGATCACCTCTTGTACTCATTTCTATTTCTCAGTATAATAAAAGGCTCAGTATTCTCTCTATTTCATGTGTATCTGCTTCATGTTCAGTTTTTAGCATTTTGTATCTTGTTGTGTGCTTTGTATTGCTGTATATTTCCTTTTCGGGATATTACATGCCATAATGTCCATAGTCATGCTTTCATTACCATTCTTTCTTTCTTCAAGAGTTAAACTTTTTGGAGCAACTCTACCAACTAATCATTATATACGTCTAAATAATTACCATGAATCATCTTATATAGTGTCATAATGTCCCTAATTTCTCTTTCCTAAACTGCATTGCTTTCCTCTCCATGAAAATGCTATGTTGCCATATTATTTTGTTTTGGACATCGATATATCCTTACGGTTTTAAATGGCTAATTATCTATTTTAACAATGACATAGTGGTTGAATATGAAAATGTCCAATTTAGTGTATATTAAACTATAGAAAAATTAAACCTTCACTCTACTCCTTAAACCACTTACACATATACTTGGATAGTAATTAAAGTATTAACATAAGAAAACGGTATAAAAGATATTTGCATAAATTCATATCATCAATGGTTATAGTTATCAGCTAGTAAGATATATATATGGAAAGCTCAACCTCACTTGAAGAATGGAATGTTTCAATTGCATAAAAACAATTAGGATAGTTTCCATTCTAATGTTCAAAAGTTACAGAAAAAGTTTAATGTCTAAAGTGATGTTAATGTGCTCATTTTAATATAATTTGAATGTACTTCAAATTTTACTTGCATGATATACAAAATCTTAAACTTCATTGTGGAAAAATTTGCAGCTGATATCTATGAGTTATCTCAACTCCTTTGTCGGATGGAATGTAAAGTAAAAGTAATGGATTAGGAATCAAGTGGGATTGAGCTTGATATATGTCTTCGATACATAGATTAGCATTAAATATCCCATCTCTTCTAATAAAAAGTATCATCCTAGGGTTCATAGGTTTCGAATATTGAATTATATAAAATTTCATTTTATCATTGTTAAAAGCTTCAATTTCTTCCAAAAGTTGAAAACCACTTTTCTTATCATTGAATATTACATAACACTGAATACTTTGGGTAAATTATCAAGGATGACTCAGAGTAATACACCTCAGGTTATATTAGGGTTGTTGCTATAATTATGAAAATAAGGCGGTGATATCCAAGAATCAACACAAGATCTCTGGAAATAGTTAGAAACTAAGTTATTTCCCATTGTGATCATTCATCCTAGTACTTTCAACCTAGTCTAACTGACCCCTAGATTAACTTTGTATTCCTCGACAAATTTCATTTTATCATTGTTAAAAGCTTCAATTTCTTTCAAAATTTGAAAACCACTTTTCTTGTCATTGAATATTACATAACACTGAATCCTTTGGGAAAATTATCAAGGATGACTCGGAATAATACACCTCGGGTTATATTAGGGTTGTTGCTATAATTATGCAAATAAGGCGGTGATATCCAAGAATCAACACAAGATCTCGAGAAATAGTTAGAAACTAAGTTATTTCCCATTGTGATCATTCATCCTAGTACTTTCAACCTAGTCTAACTGACCCCTAAATTAGCTTTGTATTCCTCGACACTTAAACCTATGGACTGAAGTTCTCCTGAAGCCATTTCTACCTGTATGAAATCGTTTTTCTTGCGGATACCAACCCATATTTATTTAATGCATATGACGAAATGAAACTATCAATAGCACTAGTATCAAATAATATTGATTTTTATGTCGTAATAGTACATGAGGACTTCACTATAGTGGATTGATGTTCTGTACTTTCCTTGAACAACTCCCAGAGAACATTTTCCGATGTGAGATGCAATTGCTTTTCTAAATTTCCACACCAAATCGCAACACTTTCCTTTAGCTGAATAAAGCAATCTTTGTCTTAGAGGTGTAAAAATATTCTCTCACCGTGAAACACCTTGTCATTCCTTCCAACCATGCTTCAGTACATTCTCCGACTCACTTTCCTAGAAATTCTAGGAGTTTAATCTTTTGTAGCTCCCTAGAAATATCCTCTTGTGTTTGTCTATAATCTAAATCTTTGGACCCCTTTGGCTTTCCTCCCCCAAGGTGAGATCGCTCTTCCTTGGACTGGTTATCATCGGTCTTAATATTGTCAGCTAGGTTGGTGGCTTTCTTTGTTTAGCCACATTTTTTTTTTTTTGTTTTGTTTTTTTTGTTTTGTTTTTTTTGTTTTTTTTTTTTTACAATTTACAAATGTCGGCTTGTTACACTCTATCCCTTTAGAGGAATATTAAATCTCTCTCTATTTAATAATAAATTCTTCAAGCCCAATACCATCCTATCTACGTAAATAGTTTTACCATATTTAAATATAATTTATTATTATTTTTAAGTCATGAAGTCCTTATATCAACGATTTATTCTTAAATTTGTATATTATTTTACCCTCCTTTACTTTACTTCCTTACTTTAAAGTTTATTTCCCTTCCTTAATTCCTTCTTCTTCTTCTTCTTCTTTTTTTTTAAATATATTCATCTACATTCTGGCATCTTTTATTCCTTTATTTCCTATTCATACTTACACTCTTACCTTTCTCTTTTCTTTTGCCCTTTATTATCTCTTTCTCTACTTATTCTCCTGAACTTTTGTATTATTATTATTATTATTTATTTATTTTAATGCCTTAATGACTTTTGGTAATAAAGCCTCTTTGACAAAATAAAATAATGGAAGGTTAGTAACCCCTCCACCACTGCATTTAAGAAGGTATATATAACTTAAGATATGCATAATTATATTTATGAAATATTATTATAACACTATATAAAAATTGATTTAATCAATTCCTCTCTTTTTTGGACATAATGATACAACTACTAGAACCTCTTCAATAAATAGTTGAAATAAATTGTTTTTCCAACATTTTAAACTTTTTTTCTTTTACTCTTTATCATTGTTGATATATTTTATATGCCATCTTTTATATTATACCCTTTTGTGTATTGCATTATTACCACTTTCTATATATTTATATTTTTACTTGCTATACTTTTTCATTCATATGTATATCCCTTCACATAATTAATTATGTACTTATTTATCATTTATCTATTATTGTTACTCTATCTTTATATACTTTATTCTTATTTTTGTTGTATCTATTATATATATATATATATATATATTATTATTATTATTATTTTTTTAAAGAAGAACTTTTGACAATGCGAACTTGTGCATTGTGTTTTTACGGTGAATTATATATGATATGATAAAGATTCAAATTCGTTAGAAAAATTGAAGTATTTTAATTATATTGATAGTATTTCTTGTTTGAATTTACATATGACTGGGATCAAATTATATCACAACTAAAATCTCAATATATAACTAAAGTAAAGTTGAAAATGAAATAATAGGACAACTAAAAAAATTATAAGGAACTTGCTAATTTGTCTTTCAAGTTGCAATACAACACCCAAATTATATTTAATATTCACATAGTGATAAATTTTAGTTTGTTTTCTACGATTGGGCATCCATTTTCATTGTTGCAAGGAAGAGTAATACTAATGTAATTTTAATTGGAATCTCTATTAATAAATTTCTTTTAAAATAACCTTTGACTATCACTAATTTATAGCGGTCATAACTTGCATTACCGTATGTCACTTTTGTTTTTAGCTTTCCCTTAAATATTTAAAATTGTGTCAACTCTAAAGAGGCAAATTGCATATGGAAAATGTATGATCATGGCTAACAGTTATTATCTTTTAAACTAATATATGCAATTGTAATGAAAAACCATTTTTAATTTATTATGCTTGGCCTATTGAATTAAATAATGTTAAGAAAATTCAAAGCCCTCGTGAGTAGTCAAAAGAAGGAAACAAAAAAAAAAAGGTTATGGTTATTTCTTCCAACCATGTGACAACTAAGCGCTCCAATATATTTCATTAATTATATAAAACGATTTTTCAAAAATTTCTATGGTTGACTATTATCTAATTGAGAATGTACAACGAATACTTTAAAATGGGTATCATTTATCATGACAACATCTCCTACGGAACATTCATTGACTTTGATCATTTCACATAAAATGATTATGCGCTGGTGCAAAAGCCTAGAATACCCAGGCGAGCCCAATGGATTACCCGAGTCAACTAGTCAATACGCTAAGCCCAGTCAAGTATCGTATCCAGCGGCCTCAGCCCCTGCCTTTTACGATGGGAAACCGCTTGCTCGAATACTCCCACTGTTGCTGGATGATATGCGAGATCAACGGAGTTCTATTCCGGAATCTGTTGCTGGCTTCTTCATTTTTTTATTTTTTTTTAACAACACTTCCCTACCGCAGACCTTAAAAAAAAGTTACCTGTCTATTTTGTCGGGAGTATGAAACAAAGGAGTTTTTTATTTTTTATTTTTTTATTCTGCGATATTGAAAAAAAGGAAAAAAATTATGTAGTGAAGAATGAGTCAGTGACTCAGGACCGATTGAGGTTGTTGTCATTTGGTTAATTAATTTTTGTACTTGACTCAAGTTAACTAAAACACAGAAACAAAGGATCCATAAACTTAGACACCTGAATGGTTATGCAGTAGTAAACGGACAGTGAATTTACGCTTGAGATCTAGTTTACACATCGTACCAAAGAGACTTAAATAAAAGCAATAAAACATAGCTGCTGAAGCTATGGTGAGGTCCGAGAGTTTGAATAGGCTCTGATACCATATGTAAGGTCCTAATTTTCGGAATTAACAATCATTAACAAAATTGATACCACACAATCCAGAATGAACTTTTTGAAGCATAATATATCAATTCACTATTTAATACTTACTTGGAACCGTGTTTGAAGATGTTCCTGACCAGCCATGGCTTCCATTCGTGTTACCAAAACGCCATTTTCCTCCCAACCTATCTGGGGTCTACCTCTCTGGTCCCCAGATCCAGAAGACTTGTCTTTTGGCCCCCGTGTCCAAAACTCCAATAACAATCAAGATCACTCTATGACTCTGTTAGAACTCAATGCTTTTGACTTCCACAGTTAGAAATCCTCTGACAACATCCGGGTCAATTTTCCCACCTCACTCACCCATGCCCATCAAGTTTCGCCCCCCTTCTCCTTTTATACACAAATCCCTTTTCAAGATATTTATTAAAATATCCTCTTTTAATAAATATCTTAGTCAAATCCCCTTTCAAGATATTTATTAAAATATCGTCTTTTAAAATATCTTATATTTATATTAAAATATTATTATTTCATAAATATCTTGAATTCCTAAAGTATCTTGGATTTATTAAATATCATCATTTAGTTAATATCTTGGACTCCTAAAATACCTTGGATTTATTATTAAATATCATCATTTAGTAAATATCTTGGATTTTATTAAAATATCATCTTTTATTTGCATAAGTCAATTCTTTTACTTTCCTTTGAACAATATATTAGTTATATTATGATAGTGGTAGGTATAACTTTTACCTCACAATACATTCATTATTTTCTAGCGAGTTAGGTATTTACTCAATACTTCAATAATTCACTCATTACCCTACACTGAGACTTTTCATAATGATTAGTGCATATACTAGTGCAATACACGTGATATATGCATATGTAGTTATTATATGCAGGTCTCATATGCATGTTAATATTTCTATGTTCCCTATAACTCGAGTTGGGTCATTACAACTCCATTCTTCTTTCGGTTGTATGGAGCTATCCATTCTCTCTTGATGCCTTCCTTTGCGCAGAATCTTGTGAAGTCTTTATCAATATATTCTCCATCACTATCTGATCACAATTTCTTGATCCGCTTTCCAATTAAATTTTCTACCAAAGCCTTGAATTCTTTAAATCGCTCAAAGACCTCATCTTTGGTCTTTAGAAAGTAGATCCATGTCTTTCGGGAATCATCAATAAAGGTGACAAAATACTTTGCACCACTGAGAGCATTCGTGGACATTGGTCCGCAAATGTCTGAGTGTATCAAATCCAACACACTCTTGGCCCTACTGCTGCTTCTTGGAAATGTTGCCTTGGCGTACTTCCCTAGTATGCACCCCTTGCAGACATCGTCTTCCTTGTGCTAAGTTTTGGAGCTCCCATGACAGACTTCTTGAGGATCTTCAAGGCTCCATGATGTAGATGCCCCATACTTCTGTGCCATAATTCTTTCAAATCCTTTTCATCCGTACTGCCTATGAGTGCCATTGGAGACTTGAGCTGTAACTTATACAGTTTATGGCTCCTTACTCCAATTTGTGCCTTCCTTTTCCAACTAGCATGTTTGACATAAACTTTGTTGCTAGTAGAGTATACATCATAACCCTTGTTCTGAAGTTGAGACACTAAGAGCAAGTTCATCCCCAATCCCGGTACATGCAGTACGTTGGTGGCCCGAAGCTTCTTACCAACTTCTGTTTGAAATATTATGGTTCCTCTTCCAACGGGGGTACACTTGGCCTTGTTTCCCATCATGATCTGAAAATTCATCTGCTCTTCCTAGTAGCTTGGGAAGCATTCTCGAACTCCCGTCATGTGAGAAGGTGCTCCACTATCGATATACGAAACCCCTAGAGAGGCCATGCTTGACACACAAGTGAAATCCTCTTCTAGTCTGGATGCCAGAACTGAAATGTCATGATCCCTTTGTTTCTCCATGTGTTCTGGAGGACTGCGTGAACCCTTCCGAGTTGATGTTGTATTGATGTTGAATCTTAGTTCCATTGCAGAACCTCCTCTTATGTCTCTCATCTTTTGCTCTGATACCATGTGAAATTTTCAATCTGAAATACTACTGCAATGATTGATTTATTTCGCCTACTTATTTATGATAAGTTTTTACAGATGCTTCAGTAAATTCTGAAATAAACACAGCTGCAGTATTCACTTAATCAAAAGTAGAAGAACAAATAGAACACATATAACACAATAAGAACAATCACATGAACATAGTTATTTTTGGATAATTGTCCCCGGAAAAACCCAATGTGGAAAAACCGGTGCAGCAAATGAGGGTTTATATTATTCTTCACCAGTGGAAATCATTTACAGAAAATATGACGAGTAGATGTCTAGCATACACCTGAGATAATTTTTTCGAATCCTTCGGAAGAATTTATGACACTCTGGAGGTACCCTTCCTCCCTCTGCGTCACTCTGTGTGGCCTTTTGCGCAGTCTCTGTGCTGGACTGCATCACTCTGTGTGGAGGACCAATGTTGCTGCTCAACGCGGCCCCCTCTGTGTCCTCCTTCTGCCTTCTTCCTCTGTTGACTTCCCCTTCCTCCTCCTATCTCTGCAACTCCGCCTCTACAACCTCACTCTCTGAAATCAAATTCTCTTACTTTAGAATCGATTTCCTTCGCATACTGAGAGTGTCACCAACGTACTTTCCAAATGCCCCTCAAACCTTCTCTTATAGTCTTCTCGCTGATGAATCAACAACCTAGATTAGATCTTTAATCAATGGCTCAGATTAAAAGATGACTTGATCTTCGTTTTCTAGAAGATTCACACTCTACTTTATTAATACCCTTTAAATATTTAATTTCCCTAAGTTTAGACTTAGGGATCAGTTTAAAATAATTAATTATTTTAATAAAGCATGATCCGAGTGGAATTTCCACAAACGGTTTCTGGGTTCTCTGGAATACTGATGTCCTAGCCTCTTCCCAAAATATGAGACTTGGAACACTTTCCAATGCTACAAAATCAACACTTTTAAGGATTTATGAGCAAATATGACGTGAGCAACTTGAAATAACAATGAAAATCGTTAACATGATAAAACCACAAAATCGTTACAAAATTTTCTCAACAATTGAAAGATATATATATTTGCTAAAAAAGTAAGATGTAATGGTCTCAAAAATTTGAAAGTAAACTTACCCTGAAATGCAAACAAAAGATTGTTAGCACAAGATATTGCAAGATACAAAAATTTCCTTTGAGATAATCAAATTTAGGAATCAAAATTGAAACATATCTTGCCAAAAAACACAATTAGTAATCAGGTTGGAAAATGTGAACAAGGAAATGTTAAATGTCAAATGTCAAATTAGAATTGAAACATAAAAATAAAGCACTTGTTAAGAGAATTACAATACTTGCTTTTGGAATAAACTTTACATATGAAAACTCAAAACCGTCAAGAGAAAAGTAAAGTAAATATGATGGATAGTACTCTTGGTTAATTTTATTGTTAGTTACCTCTACAACAAGATTACAAATGAACTCTTCAATCCTCAGACCTCACCCTCGCCCAAAGATATGGATCCCACAGTGAGGAGTCAATAGAGGAGTAGAAGGTCCCTAAGATGTCTATTCAATCAACTTATGTTGGAGTTAAAATTTTAGTGAGGGTTGTTGTCCCAATTAAATTGCCACATGCAATGTTTCAAAAGAAATGGAAATGAGATAGTGCTCATTGCAATAACAAATTAAACTTTTGAAACAAGAAGGGAAATAAGATCATATGTGTTGCACCAATAAAATGAAAGTAGACAAGTTAAATGAAATAGATTTTCTTTAAGACACAATTGTTTAGAATGAGAGATAATGCTCCAAAAGTTACCAATATATGTAGCATAAATGGACCAAATAATGAGGCATGTGACTAAATAACCATGAAACAATTAAAAATTTCCAATAACATAAATCGCTCACACATAAAAGAGATTTGCTCAAGTTTGTAGATTTTGGAACTTATGCATATTAGATTTTTTTAGACACAAGATGAATGTGGGGTGAATATGTTGTTAATTTTAAGCATGCATGAGATGAAAATAAGCATAAAAGAAACTAGAAACCAAGTCAATCCACCCAAAAAGGTCCTTCCTCTTCAAATGAGGAAGGGGGATGCCATGGGAAAAGTCCCAAGCTCCCTCAAGCAAAAATTAATCTTTTATAAGTGATTACAATGAGTAAAAAAGAAGTCTCTAAGAAGGTTGCCCAAAAGGAGATCTTTACAAATATAAGAGCTTGGAAAAAGCTAGAATCTCCCCCTCAAAAGCAAATGGAAAACATCTCAAAAACAGAAATTTTGCAAGGCTCAAAGGCCCCTGGCCTAGATGATCTTGCTGCTGTCCCTATATTGCTCATGGCCTCCCTAAAAAATCAGTGTTTGAGTTTGTGGAAGGTCCTGCATGCAAGAGAATTAATAGTTTTCCGCCACCTTTTCTTTAAGCTCATTGTTGCCCAACACTCAAACCTATGGGCTGCAAGACAAAGTCAAATATTAGAGCAAAATAAACAAGATTAAACTACAAACTAATATACAAAAATGCTAGCTCAAATAATTGGAGTGAACACCCATACTTGCCTATTTTAGAAATTGCTCCTGAAATAGCTTGTATAACTTTGAAAGCTCTAGAAAGAAATATTTTGATTTTAAATGAAATGGATGATCAGGTAGCTAGAGAACAAGAAAACTCCCTCTTGGTCTTCGTTGGATGAAAGACTTGGGGTTGAAAATAGTTGAGTCTTGAATCACTGGGAATCTGTGAGTGAGTTGATCTATGTGAGACTTCCCTCATGCCCAGATGGATTCCTGCACACAATACAAATAGATCTTCCCTACACACTTGAACAAATATTAACTCGTAAAATGATTAGAGCATCATAATGAAATAGGATAAACCAATCCTTCCTCCGAAAATGACTTGGCAAGCTTATTTCTAGAATACTACTCTAAATTAATGATACATGCAAGATAGCTTGCATGTATCAATCCATGCTTGTAATATTCCAAATTAGCAAACAGCTAATTGGAATATTAATTTTGATTAATTTTGTCTTTCTCTACTATTCGATAGAAATAAAGTGGGTAAGGGGACCCACAAATAAAACTATGCAGCTAAAGTGCTTTCCTAAAGTCACTAGAGGTAAATATTGAGGCTAAAGTGGTGTTAATGTAGCCACCCACACGAATGGAGCAACGTCCTAGTGGTAGCGTGGGAGAGGCAGCGTAGTAGGCAGCGCAGAGATAGGCTGGAGGAGGGGCAACACAGTCCATGTGGGCCCAAGGAAATGTTGGAGGCTCAACTTGGAAAAAAGACGGTGAGAGCAGCTCATTCCTCATTCATTCATCCATCTATTTTCTGTTTGATTGACCGTAGCATGCTTGAGTTGTTTAGCCAAGTCTGCAGTGCTATTTAGCACAAAGATTTTCGAGCGGAGATCTCAACCTCTACCTCAGGGGACTTCGATTGCCCACTCAGGAGAGGAGTCCTACCCATTTTGAGAGCATATTGCAGAGCCATACCAGCAGGAGTTACCCAGTCTTCCAGGGCAGCGTAGAGGCTGCACAAACAACGTAGGGATTGCGCAGTTCAGTTGAGAGAAGGTGTCGGGAAATAGGGGAGCAATGAAGCTTCAGCCGGAGGATTTGGAGGGGAGGCTAGCCACCTCCTACCAGGGATTCCAGTAGGGTTTTGAGGGCATCTTTCCAGCAGTTCAACCAGGAGACCGATTTCCCCAACAGAGCAGTGTCCCAAGCCCAAGGGGGTTATTTTCCGGGGTCAGAATTTCCGGAAACCCTTCGCGGGTTTTTGTGGGTATCGTGAGTAGAGCCTGGGGTTCAAAGCCCATAATTTTTTGAGCATAGGAGCAAGCCCAACTCGCAGTCCGATTCCAGCCAGCAACAACAGTTCCAACACTAGCTGCATAGAGAGGGAGCCACATAGAGTAGTATTTCCAGCAGTGTTCTTGTCCGAGTTTGAGCTATACTTCAGCCTGTCTTCTGCAGGCCCAAGTGCCATCTTTCTGAGCACCTTGCATTGTACTCTTTCTCGCAGAGATTAATAAAATGGCTCAGACGATTTTGGCTTCATTTACTGTGTTTTAATGTCATTTTGTATTTTTTTGTAGTTCTTAATCTTGTGTGCTTTGTATTACTAATTGTTCCAAATTTGGGATATTACAGTGGTATTAGAGCTCATAGACTTGCCTCAACCTGTGGAGCACATGGTCTTATGACACCGAAGGATAGGCAGAATGTCACGTACCAGAGACAGAGGTATAGCAGCAGAGAAAGGAGGCTCGAGATTACACCAGACCAGGTAGACAACGTTCTAGTGGAAGAAGAGAGAGGAAAGGTACCCATGGCAAAGGAAAGCGATGAGGGAAAGGAGTTTGATCAAATCCATCTAAAGTCAGTACAAGAGCTCACCAAGAGGATTGAGGAGATGGGGCAGAAGATCGGCAGAGACAATAAGCAGAAGGGAATTCAAAGGAATTCCAGATTGGGGAAGGATCTAGCACTTCACATCACGCAACCAGTCCTCACACTACGCAGCAGGTGGTGCCACACACTCCACCACACTCTACCATCCCCACATTTCTAGCTTCGAGAGCAGGACCAGGAAGTCCGCAAGAGCCGGAGGTGGCTCACTATGGAGAGTATTTGGCGGAGTATCAGTCTTATGGGCCTAAGTTTGGAGGTGCTCTTACCTTCAATGAGTTTTGTCAGCTGAAGAACAATAAAAGACCCAGAGGCCAGACCAGAGGAGGAGGGTACACGTAGGGCATGACCTGCAATGTACCATGGGCAGGCTTTTCCTGCGAACTTTTGATGGGTCATCAAAATGTTCAGCCAAAGCTTGGGTGGAGAAGTTGGACATTTATTTCCAGCTTAACCAGATGACAGAGGTAGAGACCATCAAGGTGGCTCAATGTTATCGAAACTGAACCGGTCATCGAACCAGAAAACCTTGTGGACTGGGAACCGTTCAGAACCGGACTGGAACTAGAAAAAAACCGGAAAAAAACCGGTTTACCAAAGACACATAAAATATTCCTATTTTAAAGAAAAAACAGATATATTCATGTGCATCCATATGAATCCAAACCATTTATACAGAAATATGCAAAAGTTCTCATCTACATAGAAAGTTATAGTGCATACAACCAAAATAGCACTTAGTGCAAAACATCGTTGAAACAAAAATGTTACAAACTTCAAGAAGCAAGCTCTAAAAGGCCTTTATAGTCCAAAATAACATCATTGATCATAGTATTATACTACAACCTACAATACTACAAGCTACAACTACAACAAATCAATGATCAAATCATCAATCATTAATCATCAACAGAATCATCATCCTGATCATCCTCCTTATCCTCATTTGAAGAATGAGTAGCATCCAAGTCTGCAATGGGATTAAGGCTTGATTCTCATGGCACTTGATTTACCTCTAAAATTTTGGAGAAAATCAACTCTAAAATCCTTTGAAATAAACTATGTAGCAGCCCCGACAAAATAAAAAAAAATCTTCCACTAGTTGCAAAAACCACTAAAGAAAACCCAAAGATCTTCGGGAAAAAAATCTTTGAAGTAGCTCGAAAATCTACCAACCCAACAACTCTCCAAGACTCCAATTAGCTCCTCAAATCTCCCTTAGAACAACCCTGCAAAAAACTCTCTGAATTCTCCTCACTGAACTCAACTCAAGAATTGCAAGAAACTTGAATGAATACTGTGAGTGAAATAGAGGGGGGTAGGAGTGTTTAAGTAGCTTTAGGGGGGGCTTGGGTAGCATTAGTAACTAGTAATAATAATAATTTAAATTTATTTTTAACAAAATTAATTGTTTTTTTTTTTAAATGCCCAGGCTTGTGAACAGGTGGAACCAGTTTCTGAACTGGTCTGAACCAGACTGGTATGGAACTGGCCGGTTCAGTGTCGAAACTGGGCCAGTTCGATACCGAACTGGTTCGGAGGGCCGGTTCGGACCGGTTTTGCCTCCAAACCGGTCGGACTGGCCGATTTTCCGAAACTGGTTCGGTTCCGATAACACTGAGGTGACTGCACTGCACTTAGAAGGAGAAGCCCATGACTGGTGGTTCCATCGGATGTCTACGTTGGGTCACTCAGGAGCGATAACGTATGATGATTTTACCTAGAGGGTGCTAGAGAGGTTTGATCAGAAGCATCCAGAAGAGCATTTTGTAGAGCAAACCAAGCTCAAGTAGACAAGGAACCTAGTGACTTACATTTTGGAGTTCCTGAGACTCTCGGTGATGGTTCTAGATTTGTCGGAGCCAAGGAGGATTTACATGTTCATAGATGTTTTGGCCGAGCCTTTGTGTGGGCTAGTGAGGTCTACTGGGCCCACTACGCTGCAGGACACAGTTGGGAGGACAAGAGATCTACAAGATGCACTACCTAGGACGAGGGCCCCCATACCCAACAGGCCGGCTTTCTAGTAGACAGGGAGGGACACAAGAGCTCCACCCACGAGGGAACCAGGGCCGAGGGCCATTGGATGATGAGACCAAGAGGGATTTGAGGCGGAGGAAGCTCTGCTTCACCTGCCAAGAGCCGTGGGCACCGGGTTGCAGGTGTGTCAGAGGGAAGGCGCACTACATTGAGGTTTTCTCTGATAGTGAGGAGGAAGAGGAGACCTTCTTTGAGATGGGAGGAGATACCAACACAGGTGCACCAGGGGATAACCCTCCACCACCACCTCCTCCAGCAATAGGAGGACCAACGTTTGCACCTACCGGAGGGGTCCTTGCATCTTTGCGAGGGGTACCCAAGTACCTAACGTTGAGGGTCCGGGGGACAGTCCAGGGACAATGTGTCTCGGTGCTAGTAGACAGTGGGGCTATGCACAACTTCATTGATGCCCAGATGGTGCAGAGAAGGGGCATACAGAAGGAGAGCTTTGATGGGTTTTCTATGCTAGTTCCAGGGGCTAGGACCATGCAGTGCATGCGTTATGTCCCAGCATTGACGGTGACCATGGGAACCTACTCATTAACAGACCATTTTTTTGTGGTTGATATTTCAGACACCAACATGGTGTTGGGGGTTTAGTGCCTCATCACCCTTGGTAGAGTCACTACTTATTGGCAGACCCTAGAGATGGAGTTTGTGGATAAGAACAGTGGGAAATAGGTGATGCTCAGGGGCATGCACACATATCCCCCTCAAACAGTTTCTACGCGAGGGATGGAGGCAGACTTCCGACGGGGAGACATAGAAGTGGAAGTTGAGCTGAGGATCTCAGATGCAGGTGTTTCCGAGCAGCCCACAAGCCCAAATAACCAGATTCTCCTAGACCGTTACTCTACGGTTTTTGGGGACATCCCACCGGGGCAACCGCTTGACAAGGGATTTGAGCACACTATCGAGTTGGAGCACGACATTCAGGTCGTGATCACCACCCCCTACAGGCATCCTAAGGCCTATAGAGACGATATTGAGAGAGCTATCCATGAGCTCCTGGCAATGGGACAAATCAGGCCCAACACGAGTCCTTTCGCTTCTTCAGTGTGGTGAAGAAGAAGGATGGGACGCTGCGGATGTCCATAGACTACAGGGCCCTGAACAAGAAGACTATGAAGAATCGCTACCCTATCCCCAAGGTCGATGAGTTGATGGATGAGCTGAGGGGAGCGAAGTTCTTCTCCAAGATTGATCTAAGGTCGGGGTACCATCATATCCGGGTGAGGGACAAGGATGTCCCCAAGACTACGTTTCGATATCATTATGGTCACTTCGAGTTCTTGGTGATGCCCTTCGGGCTGACCAATGCTCCATCTATCTTCCAGTCTTGCATGAACCACATCTTATGTGGTCGACTAAGGAAGTTTGTGATGGTGTTCTTTGACGATATCCTGATATACAGCTGCACATGGGAGGAGCACTTACAACACATAGAGATGGTGCTGCGTATCCTAGAGGAGCAACAGTTCTACGCAAAACTGTCCAAGTGCAAGTTTGGTTTGACAAAGATGTTCTATTTGGGGTATATCATTGGAGTGGATGGAGTGAGAGTCCACGAGGAAATATTAGGGCCATCCAAGATTGGCCAGAGCCGAAGAATGTGACAGAACTTCGGGGGTTTGTGGGTATCTGTACCTACTATAGGAAGTTTGTCAAGGGATTCTCACAGCTTGTAGCACCCCTCACAAATCTCACCAAAAAGGGGGCTTTCAGTTGGACTGAGACTGCACAGAGGGCTTTTGACAGGCTCAAGGAGGTGATGAGCAGTTGTCCGGTGCTAGCCCTGCTTGACTTCATGCAGCCATTTGTGTTGGAGTGCGATGCTTCATGGGAAGGAGTAGGCACAATACTGATGTAGGGAGGGCACCCCATAGCTTTTGATAGTCGGAAACTACTGCTACATGAGAGACTATACCCCATATACTATAAGGAGATGTTGGCCATCATGCATGTGTTGGCTAAGTTCCGACAATACCTAGTGGGGAACAGGTTCCGGGTGAGGATCGATCATAACAGCCTCATATTTTTCCTTGAGCACAAGCAGCTGCAGCAGAAGTAGCAGAAATGGGTCAGCAAGATCCAGGCATACGACTTTGACATTGAGTATGTCAAAGGGAAGAACAACGTAGTAGCCGATGCGTTGTCCCGGAGACCAGCGTCCCTCTCCTTGATGAGCATTAATGCAGATTGGAGGGTGCAGTTGCTGGTGGAGTACTCCAAAGATTAGTTTGCATGTGAGGTGCTGGATGTGTAGGTGACAGATGTCAGGTATCGGGTGATGGATGAGGTCATTTATTAGCGTGACTGGATCTTTTTGACGGCCAACTCCCAGTTAAGCGAGAAGATCTTACAGGCAACATATGACTCTCCATTTTCGGGGCACTAGGGGTTCCCAAAAACATACAGGACCATCAGAGAGAGGTTCACCAGGGCCTCAAGGAGGACGTACTCCGGCATGTCAGGGAGTGTGTAGTCTTCCAGAGGAACAAAGGGGAGTTGAACCATCCGACGGGGTTATTGCACCCGCTTCCCATTCCGAAGAGGAAATGGGAAAGAATCTCTAAGCATTTTATCACAGGGCTGCCCATGGTAGAGGGCAAAGATTGCATCTTCGTTGTTGTTGACCGGTTAATGAAGTATGCTCACTTCTTTGCCATTTCAGCTCGGTCCACGACCTCACAAGTAGCTGAGTTGTTTTTTAGGGACATCCTCCGACTACATGGTCTCCCAAAGACCATAGTTAGTGACAAGGACAACAGATTCATGGGAGGATTCTGGCAGGAGTTGTTCCATTTGGTGGGCACAAAATTAACACCAAGCACGAGCTACCACCCACAGACAGATGGGCAGACGGTGATAGTGAACAAGTGGCTGGAAGGCTACTTGTGAAACTATGTCACGGGGCAGCAGAAGGATTGGCTGTGTTGGCTGCACTTGGGGGAGTATTGCTACAACATCACCTTCCACATGTCTATTGGTATGTCCCCTTTCCGTCCTTTATACAGTTATGACGCATTATATCTTGCTGATGCTATGTTTGGGGCAAGTAAGGCCTCTAGAACCAAAGATTGGATCCAAGAGAGCCAGGACATCCTTGTTGAGATTTTGTGTATTTGGGGTAGCATCAATTGTGCTCTAGCTCCCAAACTTTGTGGAGGGACTAAAGTTCACCTGATCTACAAGACCCGGAAATGGATTTAAGAAATTTTATTTGGTTTAGGAGATATTAAATTAATTAATTATTTTAATGTATTTCCTAAGTTAAAACTTAGGAAAATAAAATAATTAAAGTGACTTTAATTAAACATGTGATGAAATTGTGTTAAGTCACACGGATCAGGCTTTCTTTTAATCTTAGCCATTGATTAAAGATTTAAACTTGGTCGTTGATTTGTCAACGAGAAAAGTATAAAGGAAAGGCTTGGGGTCATTTGTAAAGACACACAGAGATAGAGCACTGAAGCTAAGCTGAGATTCTAGGGCAGGGTTGGCTAAGAATACTCAGAAGTGCTTCAGCTGCAGAGAGGGGAATTTAGACCAAGGGGATGATCTGATCCCAGGGTCTAGAATACACAAGAAGCAGAGAAGAGATCAGCTCAAGGACAGTGCAGAGAAAGGCAACAGCAACAAGGACAACGTAATTTTCAGGAAACCCTTCAGGGGTTATGCAGAGACCCTTCAAGGGCAGCGTAGAGACTGCGTCACCCATTCTAGGGTAACGTAGTCCCTTCCAGGAGCAGCGCTGAGGGTTTGGAGGCCATCCAAGGCTGACGCAGAGGCTTTCAGGGGCTTCAGAGGCTGACGCAGAGCCTTTCAAGGGCAAGGCAGGGGTTTCTAGGCCTAGATCTGGCTGAGTTCTGTAAATCCCGTATGAGGGTATGGATCAGTTAGTATTGTTGGCCCTAGATCAGCCAGGAGCTGTAGATCTAGGGTTTTCTCTGTCGGGTTTTCCAGATCTAGAACCCAGAGTTGTGTATTCAGAAATATTTTTAATAATAGAACCCTCTAGCAGCCAGAGACCGGTTTTCCCACATTGTGTTTTTCTGGGGACTATTTGTCCAGAAATAACTGTCACTTTGTCAATGTGTGCATGTGCTTATTCTAGATCTGAATTGGTAGAGATCTGTTATGTGTTTTGCTTCGATGTTAACTTGAATTTATTCAGTTGATAACTTATATAAGTAGGAGGAGCTTAACCGGATTAACAGTAATAATTTCTACATAAGTGTTAAGATTTAGAAATTTCAACATGCTATTAGAGCGATTGCAGATCTAGAAGGGTCACCAGCTGAAGAATCTGAAGGATCTAGCTGCAGAAAGTAGCTGGAAAAGCAGCAGAGAAGTAGATCTGAAGGTACAACGCAGTTTTCAGGAGCAGATTCACGCAGAGGGAAGGGTGATGCTGTCCAGCGCTGTGTCCTAGCAAGCCCACGCAATTACTACGCAAAGGCAGCTCTAAAGCCAGCCAGTGTGATTCAGATCTGAATCTGTCAGATCCAGAAAAGTCTGCAGAAATTCAGAAGAGCTGGTGGGGTTAAATTTCTAAAGTTTTCAGCTTTTTAGCCTTAGCACAAGTGACAAAGATTGGGAATAAATCAGCTTCTCAAAGAGTTTCTTGCCAAAGGAAACTTGCAGTTTGATCAAATGATCAAAGAAAAAGTTGAATCATAGTTGATTTGGTAGATTTCCAAGGAGGGAAATCAAGTGTCAGAGGGAGCAGAGGGTGCCCAGTTCGTAAAGGACCCTAGATCTAGATCTCTAGTATAGAGAAGAGGAGCTCTGACACACTTTGAGCAAATGGCTCCTCATGGACTGCGTGATCAGGATAGGCTAGAGGGCTTCTCAAACTTTTCAGTGTGGAAAGCAAGGATCCTGATTGTCCTTGAGGCATACGGTCTAAGAGACCATGTAGAGCAGACTCTAGCCACACCGACAAATGCAGATCTCCTACGGAAGCATAAGGAAGCTGCTGGGCACGCCAAGCAGCTGATAATGCACAGTATCAAGGACCATATTGTACCACACATAGCTGAAAAGAGGATAGCTAACGAAATGTGGAAGGCCTTGACTTCCCTGTATGAGGGAAAATCAGTCCAAAGAAAGATGTTGATGGAGGCCTAAATGAGGTCATTCTTGATGACCATGGGAGAAGACATCAAGCATTTCCTCTTCATATTGCAGTAAATCAAGGATTAGCTGGCTGCAACGGGTGCAACCGTAGATGATGCAGTGATAGTCAAGGCCATAGTTTAAAAATCGGCCGTCCAGGCTCGGAACCGACCGAGTTGACTGAGCAAGACCCCTGGCCAGTCCGACTCGGTGGTAAAACCGGTCCGGCGGCCGGTTTGTGACCGAGCAGGCCGAGCCGTACACCGACTCGGCCGGGTCGGTCATAAACCGACTGACTCAGTCGAGCCCAAGCTAGCTCAGCCGGACAGTTCTCAGCCAGCCGCGGGCCCCAAAAAATGGAAAAAAAAGACTTGAAACCGGTTTTAAACTTGCTATTAGGGTTTTGTTAGTGTATCTAATCCCTCCCCATTCTATTTAACTTATCCAACCCCTCTCAATACCTCACATCTATCTCATTGAATTTGCTTGAGCATTTGTGAGGAATTTGTGAAGAGTTGTGGAGTTGGTTTTGGAGCAACTTTGAGGAGTTTTTTGGGAAAGCTTTGGAGCAACAGTGAGGAGCTTATTGGGCAAGCTTTGGAAAGGCATTGAGAAGTTGGTTTGTTGGAGCTGCATTGAGGAGCAGAAATTTTTGAATCTTAATTCTTATGCAAAAATTATTACTGTTAATCCAGTTAAGCTCCTCCTACTTATACAAGTTATCAACTGAATAAATTCAAGTTAACATCAAAGCAAAACACATAATAGATCTCTACCAATTCAAATCTAGAATAAGTGCATGCACACATTGACAAAGTGACACAGATATTTCTGGACAAACTGTCCTCGGAAAAACCCAATGTGGGAAAACCGGTCTCTGGATGCTGGAGGGTTCTATTATTAAGAATATTTCTGAATACACAACTCTGGTTTCCAGATCTGGAAAAACCTACAGAGAAAACTCTAGATCTGCAGCTCCTGGCTGATCTAAGACCAAAAATACCGACTGATCCACACCCTCAAATGGGATTTATAGAACTCAGCCAGATCTAGGCCTAGAAACCCCAGCGCTGCCCCTGAAAGACACTGTTGCTGCTGCTGCTGCCTTTCTCTGCATTGTCTTTGCTGATCTCTTCTCTGCTTCTTGTGTATTCTAGACCCCGGGATCAGATCATCCCCTTGGTCTAAATTCCCCTCTCTGCAACTGAAACACTTTTGAGAATTCTTAGCAACCCCACCCTAGAATATCAGTGTAGCTTCAGTGCTCTGCCTCTGTGCGTCTTACAAATGACCCCAAGCCTTTCCTTTATACTTTTCTCGTTGACAAATCAACAGCCAAGATTAAATCTTTAATCAATGGCTAAGATTAAAAGAAAGCTTGATCTGTGTGACTTAAGACAATTTCATCACATGTTTAATTAAATTCACTTAAATTGTTTTATTTTCCTAAGTTTTAACTTAGGAAATACATTAAAATAATTAATTAATTTAATATCTCCTAAACCAGATGAAATTTCCCAAATCCATTTCTAGGTCTTGTAGATCACGTGAACTCTAGTCCTTCCTCAAAATTTGAGACCTAGAGCACAACTGATGCTACCCTAAATACACAAAATTTCAACAATCCCTCTTATTAGCATCAAGGGTGTGCTCTAGCAATACATCACACTACTGTTGCCATTCTGTACTGCTGCCCATGACTCTGCACTACTGTTGCCATTCTGTACTGCTGCCCATGACTCTGCCACTGCCACTGCAACCACTGTACTGCAACTCCCTCTCAATATGCTGCTCATAGTACTGCCACTGCTGATCTGCTGCACTGCAGCTTTAGTTGTTGAGATAACCAATTGAATCTCTTGCCCAATCTTTGACAGACAAGTCAGATGGGCTGCATCTTCATCACTGAAGCTCCATAGGCTACAGATCTGTGTTGGCATCTAAAGAACGATGCACAACTACAACTCTGCCTGCGTAATCAGACTCCCTCTACACTACTGAAGTCACATCAGCTCCTGCTGAAATCTATCACGCTGCTGTTGCACTGCGCTGTCCCTCTGAAGCTCTCTACACTGCTGTAGCTCTGCACTGCGTAAGCAGTACTGCACTGCGCTGCTAAAGTCACATCAACCTCTACGCTGCTACTGCTATGCTCTGCGCTACTCCTTCCAGCCTCTAGCTCTGCCTCTGCCTCTGCTTCATATGTGATCTATGCACCCAATGCTCCATTTGTCCCGCTACTGTCTTAATGCTGTCGTAGCTCGCTCGTTGATCCAAGAGATGAGCTGCTCAAGGATCTCGCCTTACATCCATGTAGCTCATCTACATGTCCATGTCACCCCAACTCTGTGGTTCATGAGCACTCATGGCTACATCATCTCCTGACCCATCATCTGCCACTGCTGCTTTGGAAGAAAATACTTCCTTGTCCTTCTTCTTTTCTGGACATTGGCTGGCAAAATGTCCCATGTTGCCACACTGGAAGCACTTGATCTTAGAAAGATCCTTCTTCTTCTTCGGTTGCTTCTTTGATGCCAAGGCTGCATCTTCCTCCTCTTCCTTCTTAACCTTGCTCAACGTGAGGCTATGCTGCTTCTTGGTGAACCTTCGTAGTTCTTCTTGCCGCAGGATTGACCACAAGTTGTCCCAATCTGGGAGGTCCGCTCTGCCCAAGATACTTTGGACAAAGGTTTCCCACTCATCCGTGACTACATTGAGGGCAGTCCTGATTATCATTGCATCATCTATGGTTGCACCTGTTGCAGTCAGCTGATCCCTGATTGACTGCTATCTGAAGAGGAAATGCTAGATGTCTTCTCCCTTGGTCATCATGAATGACCTCATTTGGGCCTCTAACAGCATCTTCCTTTGGACAGACTTTCCCTCATATAGGGAAGTCGAGGCCTTCCACATCTCATTCGCTGTCTTCTTCTCAGCTATGTGTGGTACAATATGGTCCTTGATACTGTCCATTATCAGCCGCTTGGCATGCCCAACAGCTTCTCTATGCTTCCGTAGGAGATTTGCATCTGTCGGTGTGGCCCGAGTCTGCTCTGCATGGTCTCTTAGACCATATGCCTCAAGGACAATTAGGATCCTAGCTTTCCACACCGAAAAGTTTGAGAGGCCCTTTAGCCTATCTTGATCACGCAGTCCATGAGGAGCCATCTGCTCAAAATGTGTCGGAGCTCCTCTTCTCTATGCTAGAGATCTTGGATCTAGGGTCCTTTACGAACTGGGCACCCTCTGCTCCCTCTGACACTTGATTTCCCTCCCTGGAAATCTACCAAATCAACTATGATTCAGCTTCTTCTTTGATCCTCTGATCAAACTGCAAGTTTCCTTTGGCAAGAAACTCTCTGAGAAGCTGATCTCTTCCCAACCTTTGTCACTTGTGCTAAGGTTAAAAATCTGAAAACTTTAGAAGTTTAACCCCACCAGCGCTTCTGAATTTCTGCAACTTTTCTGCAGACATTTTCTGGATCTGACAGATTCAGATCCGAATCACACTGGCTGGCTTCAAACCTAACCAACACTGTTTTTGAGCTGCCTCTTGTACATATTTCTGCCTTGGGATTTGTGCCAGTAAGGTGTTGTGCGGATTTGCTGAAGTCTCCTTGCTGCTGCCCTCTTTCTTCTCACTGCTCAGAAATATCTCCTTGCTTTCTTCTCCTCCTCTCTCAATCTGCTCATGAAAGACTCAATGATCTTTTCTCTTTTCCTCTTTTAACATAACCCTAAGTGACTTTTGGGGAATTCCTAAATCTAATGGCTGAGATAGCTTTAGATCTAGGGCTGAGATTAAATGTGCATTTAAATCTCACTTTCTATTTTTTAATTCACCCCACTTTAATAAAGACCCCCTTACTCTTGTATTTCCGAAATCACTTTTCACTTTCTAATTTCACATTGACTTTATTAAAGTCACTTTAAAATTAGACTTAGTAACTTTATCACTTATAAAGTCACTTTTACATTAGATTTGACTTTACCACTTATAAAGTCACTTTAGGAGAAAAGGTTAAATACATTTGGACACTTTTCCCTAGGCCAAAGATCAAAGACTTAGGGAACCACTTGTCCTCTGGTACCCAAATTTTCACACTCCCTATTACCGAGGAAAGTGTTCCTCACCACACCCACTTGTCTCTGAAGTAGATATGCTTGCCCCGTGGTAAGGCTTTGGTAAATATATCTACTACCTGCTCATCTCTAGGAATATACTCAAGCTTCACAGCTCCCTTTTGAACATAGTCTATGATGAAATGATATTTGATCCCGATATGCTTTGACCTGTCATGAAATACTGGATTCTCCGTGAGTTTAATGCAACTTTGATTATCACGGTAAATCACTTAAGCTCTCAACGGTTGACCAAATAAGCCAAACAACATCTTGCGAAGCCATATGGCCTCACAACTAGCCAAACTGGCTGCCATGTACTCTGCTTCTGTTGAACTCAATGCTACTGACTGCTGCTTTCGGCTGAACCACGACACAACTGCCGAACCCAACCCAAAACAACACCCTGAAGTGCTCTTCCTATTAGAAGCACAACCTGCCCAATCAGAATCAGTGTACCCTGCCAATCTCACTCCATCTCCAAGTCTATAATCCAGACCATAATCCACTGTCCCTTGCAAGTACCGCAAAATGTGTTTTGCAGCAACCTAGTGCACTTACTGGGCTCACACATGAACTGGCTCATTGTGTTGACTGCAAAACATATATCTGGTCTAGTGTTGACCAAATACATCAAGGAACCAATCAGCTGTCTATACAATGTGGGATCCACCAACTCGGAATCTGAAGCATGAAGCTTCTTCCAGTTAGTGATCATAGGTGTCGACATGGGTTTACAATCGTCCATGTGAAATCTGCTAAGGATGTCCACAATATACTTCCCCTGTCCCAAGAAGAAATGCCCCTCCTCCTACCACACCTCCAAACCCAAAAAGTATTGCATCAAGCCAATGTCCTTCATCTCAAACTCCGAAGCAAGATCTCTCTTGCAGCCCTCTATGAGTCTCTCTGCACCAGTAATGACCAAGTCATCCACATACAACACTAGAATAAGAGGCTCCTCACCTATCATAATAAAGTATAGGTTCGGATCTACATCACTCTTTGTGAAACCCATCTCCTGCAAGTACATATCAATCCTCGAGTACCAAGCTCTAGGAGCTTGCTTCAGGCCATAAAGTGCCTTCTTCAGCCTGCATACATGGGACTCCTTCCCATGCACCTCAAAGCCCTGTGGTTGCTCAATGTACACCTCCTCCTATATGAAGCCATTGAGAAATGTGGTCTTCACATCCATCTGGTGGATCTTCCAACCCACCTCTACTGCTATCGATATAATGGAGAGAATGGAAGTATATCGAGCCACGGGAGCGAAGGTCTCCTCATAGTCTACTCCCCCTACCTGGGAGAACCCTCTAGCCACAAATCTTGCCTTGAACTTTTTGATGCTGCTATCTGCAGCGTGCTTTACCTTGTAAAGCCATCTGGAAGTAACCACGGATTTGCCCTCAGGCCTCGGCACCACCTCCCAAACATCATTCTTCATGATAGAAGAATACTCCTCCTGCATGGCATCTCTCTAGATCTGCTGGCTAGCTGCCTCTTCATAGCTAGAAGGCTCGGAGTCAACGATGCTGGCAACCATTGCTATATAGCTACAGAGCCGCTCATGTGGTTTGCTCTCTCTGATCGGTCTCTTCGGCCCAGCAACAGATATGGCCTCTCTCAAGGTATCTTGAAGCCACTTGGGCTTCCTCTTCCATGAGCACACTTCTCCCACCGGGGAGTGAAACTCCTTATCCTCATCAAAAGCCTGAATTCCTGAATATCTGTTTGCTGTCCTCTTGCCTGAACCTATACCTGTAGATGTTGAAGTATCGTGTGAACTGTCCATCAGTGGATTACCTAGTGAACTGCTCTGCGGACTGCTCTGCATGTTGCCTGAAGCACCACCCCTCTAACTCTGCGAGCCATTGCTCACTGATGGACTTGACACCGAAATCGATGTACCTCCTGATCTCTGCCCACTGGATCCCTGTGACTAACTCAGCTGCACCTGAGGGTCTGGTGAATCCATATACTCTAACTCCCGTGACCTTCTGAAAGCCCTGTTCTCCTCGAACTTCACATCCCGCCTGACAACAACTCTCTTCTGTGCAGGAATATAAATCCGAAAGGCTTTCGAGGTCTCACTGTAGCCCATAAAGATACCCTTCTCTACGATGGGCTCTAGCTTGGTCCTCTTCTCCTTGGGTACATAGGACTATGGAATACACCCAAAGATACAGAGGTGACCAACATCAGGCTTCTTCCCAGAAAAAGCCTCCTCCGGAGTCACGTGACCCAAGGCACGATGTGAACTCCTGTTTTGTAAATACACAGCAGTCTTGCAGGCCTCTGCCCACAAAAACAACGGTAACCCCTGATCATGTAGCATGGCTTTGGCAACCCCAACGATGGATCTATTCTTCCTCTCTGCAACCCCGTTATGCTGGGGGTTGTAAGGAACTGTGAACTCCCTCTTGATGGCTGCCTTCGCACAATAATCAACAAACTCACCAAGGGTGCACTCCCCTTCATTGTTCGACCTGAGGGACTTGATCTTCCGACCAGTTTGAGTCTCTACAAGAGCTCTGAACTCCTGAAACCATTTGAAGATCTCACTCTCGGTCTTCAAGAAATAAATCCAGGTCTTCCTGGAGTGATCATCAATGAATAAAACATAGTACTCATATCCACTCAAGGAAACATGAGACATCCGACCGCTAACATTGGTATGAATCAAATCAAGAATTCCAGCCGATCTGTTGTGACTGTTGGGAAAAGGGTATTTGGCAAACTTCCCCATAGCACATCCTCTGCATGTATCAAAGTGATCAGAACTGAAATCTGGCACACCTGTAGTGATCTCCTGCAATGTCCACAAGGCCCCATGATGCATGTGCCCCATCCTGCGGAGCCAAATATCGCACAACTTTGAACTGCTAGCTCTACTGCCGGTACTACTGCTCAATGCCAAAAAGGGCTGAAACGCAAACTTGTACACCTTAGCATGGCGTACACCAATCACTCTAGTTGAATCAGCTGGAGTGCCCCTGGGATATATAAGCACCTGTCCTCTCCTAAACAATACCTCATACCCTCTGTCCTCCAATGCTGAGACGGATATAAGGTTCTTCCTCATCCCTGGCACATATAGAACATCCGACACTTTCAAGGGAGGTTTGGGTTCCCTATCAAATGTCAATGTCCCCACACCGACTGCTCTAACAATGTTGTCGTCTCCTCGTACTACCTCTATATCAGTGCCTCTCCGAAAGCTCTGAGAAGTACTCACGGACTCCTGTCATATGACGTGAAGCCCCACTGTCAACATACCAAATACCTGAAGATGCTCCGCTAGTGGAGGGAAATGCACACTCCCTCTCAACCTTCATTGTAGGTGATCCTGCACTAGTGGACTCACAAGTAATGAACCCAAACTCCCGGTCAAAGCTCTCCGAAAATTCCTCTATCTCTGCTGATGCTGCCATGGTCCTGTCCTTTCCCTTCTTCTTCTTCTCTGGACACACAATTGCATAGTGTCCCAACTTCTGACGATTCCAACACTTCACCTGGGAATAGTCCTTTTGCGTGTTCACCTGCTTACCTTTACCTTTTCTTTTGCCCCCACCACCACTTGTGGAAGCTTGCTTCTTTCCTTTGCCCTTCTTGCCCCTTGCTAACAATGCTACATTGTAATCCTCAACGATGCTCTGGATTCTCTCCTTCCATGTACTGTAGTTGCTGTGCCCATCCAACCTATCCTCCACCCTCAAGTCCAAAGACATGCTTGCTGTTTTAACAAACTGAAAATTTCAATGCTGTGGTAAAGGTTCAATTTTCTATGTGAAATATAAGCTTGCTGTAATTTTTCACTTTCTGTCCCAAACTGCACTTTTCAGCCACCCAAGCTCAGATACCATGTAGAAATTTTGACCCAACCCCGGTTATCAGTTTCTCCTTATTACTCCCATGTAGTTAAATGCCCATTCCCATAAACATACATTCAACAAGTTGGAAATAATAAATATTTCTGAAAACACAAATTCTGGAAATTTCAAAGTGCTGGAAAATGCAGAAATAAAACTCAGAAAATATTTCAGCCACACACACAGAAAATGACACGCTGATTTTTTGTCAACATGACCCTGGAAAAACCCCCTACAACTCTTTGTAAAAACCAGTTCGAAAGCTCCTCTTTATTTCTGAATATTGCTTTTACAGTGAAACAGAAAAACACAGTAAAAATTCCAGCAACCAAAATAACAGACTTATCTTGATTTCCATGCTTGCACACCACCTCGGAAATTGTGCCAAATCAAGAACTTACAAAATAGAAACTATTACAACATTAATGATAGCAATAAATGTTGTACAACCAGCTCGAGAAGCATGCCAGAACAACTATACGGAATTGTACAGATTTGTACAGTAGCCCTCCTCGAAATCCATGCCCAAAAACCACCTCAAAATCTACGTTGAAGTTGCTGTCCTTTTTCTCGATTTTTGTGCCGAAATATCAGCTGCACTTCTCCTCGATTTTCATGCCCAAATTTTTTCCTCGAACTCTATGCTTAATGTTGCTGCCCTCTTCTTCGATTTTCGTGCCTCCCTTTCTTGGAAACAATGCTTCTCTCTTGTTGTACGGATTTCTGCCTTGGGGTTTTTGCCAATAAGGTGCTGTATGGATTTTCTTAAGTCTCCTTGATGTTGCCCTCTTTCTTCTCACTGCTGAGAAATGTCTCCTTGCTTTCTTCTCCTCCTCCTCTCTCAATCTGCTCATGAAAAATTGAATGATCTTTTCTCTTCTTTTCCTCCTTTAACCTAACCCTAAGTAACTTTTAAGGAATCACTAAATCCAATGGCTGAGATAACTTTAGATCTAGGGCTGAGATTAGATGTGGATTTAAATCTCACTTTCTATTTTTTAATTCACCCCACTTTAATAAAGACCCTCTTAACCTTTTATTTCCAAAGTCACTTTTCACTTTCTAGTTTCACATTGACTTTATTAAAGTCACTTTAAAATTAGACTTAGTACCTTTATCACTTATAAAGTCACTTTTAAATTAGATTTGACTTTACCACTTATAAAGTCACTTTAGGAGAAAAAGGTTAAATACATTTGGACACTTTTCCCTAGGCCAAAGATCAAAGCCCTAGGGAACCACTTGTCCTCTGGTACCCAAATTTTAACAAGAGACAGTTTGAGGTCGCTGACTTAGTGTATCTTCAGCTTCAGTCATACAAACAGTCCACGCTGAAGCAGAAGGGAGCTGAGAAGCTCAAGCCGCTCTATGGGCCATAAGAAGTTATCCAGTGGGGTGGAGAGGTGGCATATGAGCTGGAGTTGCGACAGGGGATCCAGATTCATAACATCTTCCATGTATCATGCCTAAAGAAGGCTTTGGGACAGCAGGTGACAGCCGCTACGGAGCTCCCTCCTACAGATAATGAAGGGCATTTGGTGCTACAGCTTGAGGCCATCCTAGATACCAGGGAGAGACATTTGAGAAGTAGGGTGGTGAAGGAGTATTTGATCAGGTGGAGGAACCTTCCAGATGAGGATGCCACTTGGGAGGGGGAGCGTAGTCCATGTGGGCCCAAGGGAACGTTGGAGGCTCCGCTTGGACAAAAGAGGGTGAGAGCAGTTCATTCCTTATTCATTCATCCATCTATTTTTTGTCTGATTGACTGTAGCACGCTTGAGCTGTTTAGCCAAGTTTGCAGTGCTGTTTAGCACAGAGATTTCCGAGTGGAGATCTCAACCTCTACCTCGGGGGACATCGAGTACCCGCTTAGGAGAGGAGTCCTACCCATTTTGAGAGCATATTGCAGAGTCATACCAACAATTGTTACACAGTCTTCCAGGGCAGCGTAGAAGCTGCGCAGACAAGGCAGGGATTGCGTAGTTCAATTGAGAGAAGGTGTCGAGAAGTAGGGGAACAATGAAGCAATGAAGCTTCAGTCGAAGGATTTGGAGGGGAGGCTAGCCACCTCCTACCAGGGATTCCAGTAGAGTTTTGAGGGCATCTTTCCAGCATTTCAGCCAAGAGACCAATTTCCCTAGCAGAGCAGTGTGCCAAGCCCAAGGGGGCTATTTTCCAGGTCGGAATTTCTAGAAACCCTTTGCAGGTTTTTGTGGGTATTGTGAGTAGAGCCTGGGGTTCAAAGCCATGAATTTTCTGAGCATAGGAGCAGGCCCAACTTGCAGTCTGATTCCAGCCAACATCCGCAGTTCCAGCACTGGCAGCGCAGAGAGGGAGCCACGCAGAGCAGTATATCTAGCAGTGTTCCTGTCCGGGTTTGAGCTATACTTCAACCTGTCTTGTGCAGGCCCAGGTGCCATCTTTCTGAGCACCTCACTTTGGACTCTTTCCCGCAAAGATTAATAAAATGGCTCAGATGATTTTGGCTTCATTTACTGTGTTTTAATGTCATTTTCTATTTTGTTGTAGTTCTTATTCTTGTGTGCTTTGTATTATTGTGTTTTCCCAACTTGGGATATTACAAAGCTAGATGGAAAATATAAACTAATATTGATCAAACATGTAAATGAATTCAAACACAATAACAAGATTATGGAAAGAAATCACCTCATAACGCCAAGAGAACACTAGCCAAATAGCCCCAAAGTCTTGATTTTATTAACCAATAAGCCAATACAAAATGGCAGAGTTTCCTCAAGCCCAATAGCTCATAACATGATACAATATGAGAGCCCATGGATCTATTATATAGAGAGTTGAGAGCAAATCCCAAGGAAGAATGCATGTAAAACTAAACTTGGAGCAAATCCCGAGGAAGAATGCACGTAAGAACTGAACTTGGAGCAAATCCCAAGGAAATATAAGCCACGTTCGATGTGGAGAAGACAAAGACACCAAAGCAAAATGGAATTCCAAGTGCACCTCAAGGGAAATCCAATTCCATATATGACCAAGTAAACTCATCCGTGAGTGAATCAAAGTACCGCGCTACCTCCAGGAAACCACTGCAAACTCGAACTAAGTGAAGTCCCTTCTGTAGATGATCCCAATGTAGTTCTGCGTAGGCCCCTAAGAACTGTGTGATTCCTCCAGTGAAGTGCGTAGTCTGGCCCAAAGGAAATGCATCAATCCTCCAAGTGAGCTCTATGTGTTGAAGCACTTCAGATAACTTGTGAGAAGAGGTCCCACATAATCTTTACTCCAAATATTCTGTAGAATATTCCCTTAGTGCATGAGTTCCTCTAATAAATTCGATTTTCCACATGTGCAATTGGTGCTTTATCTATGGGAAATTCGATTTTATGAAATAATGGTGTATTAATGATGCAGTTTGCTCAATCATCCTCCACATGTTCATTGACTCAACTCTTTGACTTAGGATAATTTCCAAGTCATTTCCACGTCATTCTGTCACATGGAATAATTTATTTCTTTCTATTTTATTTAATTCTAGCCTAATTAATTGCCACAATTTCCACTAAACTTAGGAAATGTGGGTTTTGAGGGCCCAAAACACATTATTAGCCCTTCAAAGTGTGTGTCATAGTAGAAAGTTGAGGGTGAGAGGTTGAATTTTGATTACTCATACCCCATACAACTTCTCTAGAAAACACTTATTACAATTTAATTACAATTTTTATTGCAATTTTTGACCTACAGGAAATCTAAAAATTTTAAAAATAACTATCTAGATCTAACCAAATTCCACGAAATTTTTTGTGTGATCTAGTATGGTAATATTCATCGACTCTAGACACTAGGAATCACCCAAGGCCTCACCATCAAGCTGTACTCCGATTTTGGGGTAAATTTGGAGGGAAAAACAAAATTAATTATTAAGTCCTAGTAGGGAGATGATAATTAACCGAGTGAAAAAAACCTCCTAGAGTAATACTCACTTGTTGGCAAGGTCCCAAGCTACCTAGGCTAGTTACAGACTCAATATTGACTCAAAACTTATCATTACTAGCATCATTTATTACAATTCCCCATAGGGCATGGAATCTGGGTATAAGAGAAAATGATGAGAAGTAGAAGAGTTTAAAAACTATGGTGAACTGATGATATCTGATGGTACAAGTGTCCTTTGGTTCATCCTTGGGCATGGAGTCTTCATATAATCATTAGGTGCCACTCCAGTGGTCAACAGGACCAACCTTGGCTAGCAACTATCGCCACAATAGATCAGATGGTTGTATAACAGGCAACACGTGCAAAGATTTCATCATAGTCTATTCCCTCTTTTTGGGAGAACCCTCTGGCCACAAATCTAGTTTTATATTTTTCAATATTGTCATCAACACCATTTAGAAGACACAACATGTTTACCTTGGGGTCTTGGAACCACTCCCCATACATCATTATGAATGATGGACTCATATTCTTCAGTCATTGCATCTTTCCAGACTTGAGCCTTCATAGCTTCTTCAAAAGTGCATGTTTCATCTTGAATAATGTTGCTCGTGGCTACAACAAATCCTCATAACCGACATGGTTTCTTGCTTTCTCTGAAGGTTCCTCAGGGAGCAACATGTCTATAAGCAACCTGTAAAGTGTCACAAAGCCATAATCATCTCTTTCTAGCACATGGAGAAGGATCCAAAGAGTTCATGGGATCTATGGGTTCTTCAACAAGATCAGGCTCAAGCTCGAGATCTTCTTGTGTATCCAAGGCATCATCCTGAAGCTTCTAGCTTGGTACTCTTTTACTTTGGCACATGAAAGTAGACGGGGAAGTCAAAGGATCCTTAAGTGCCCATTTTGTTCTGGGTTATATGGTACGGTGGTCTCTTTCTTGATTACAGCTTCCTTGCAGAAGTCTTGAGCTCTTGTCCACTTCATGTCCACTTAATTTAGGGGATGGCTCGACATCTTCCTCAATCTCGATATAAAGGACTTGGTTCTCACATTCATCAAATGTACTCGTTGATCCCAAAACAAGAGCAAGAGCAATAATAGTGAAGTAAATAAACATAATGAAAATATACCTAGTGATGAGGCAAGTCTTCTTTATTTTCAAGATGCGAGAGTGGCTCCTTCATTATCCTTGCACCAACTTCCTCTTGGAGTTTACTCTTCCTGCACTATTCTGCACCCTGATGATCTACATGCTTTGTTTTTCTTGATTGCATCCTCATCAAGAAATTAGTGAAATAATCATTCAAATATTCATGCAGGAAGAATAACCAATGGTATATAAAGATAAATATAAACAATAGCAATGACCAAAGAAACAATATAAGACTTGAAAATACTTAATTTTTTTAATGGGGATTGAAGGAAGTTGTTAGCTCCCTCTTGATCCGGCCTCTATAAGTTACCACAATCCATCAGCCATATGTCATTGGCAGAAGAAATGCATCTTCTTGAACACCACTTGGCAATCTCCATCATAAACCACTCTAATCTCAGTTATTTCGGAAACCATCTTTCTCACATGAGGTAATGCTTTATAGTGAAGATGAGTGAACTTTTGGTGCCACATTTTATATTGATGATTACTTATCATGAATCGATGCGTTAATAGGTCTTCTATTGATTTTATAAAGATATTCAAATTTTGATCCTAGAGTGAAGGATGTAATCATAATTATACATATTGACTTCATTGTCTGCAATGATATTAGTTATAATCGATCTTTGATCGTTGCAAAATAGGTTAGTTTAGAAAACTATCATTCCATATTTTGCAAAAGTCATGATTCTTACCTACAACCACTATTGTTAGTAAATTCTAATATCAAAATTACCAAAACCCATAAGATTATGACCTTTCTCATATAATGTGAGAGAGTCAAAATTCCCCTATCTTCAACAATCAATTTCTATCAGTGATTTTTTCATAACCTTCTATGCATTATACTACTTTTCAAGACAACATTTTTTTTTTCATATGCATAAACAAAAGTAAAACTACTCTTTACTTTTGCATTCATCAACAAGTACCAAAACCATAACAATTAAACACATGCAAGAACGAACTTACTATCTGCAAAATTACTATCATATCTTGGGTTCCTTAAAATCTTGGAAGAATGGTAGCAATAAAGTTTCAGTAGTAAAATTCAGCAGAAAATGGTTCGCAAATAGAGTGGACAACACTTGATATTTCAGCAGAAAATGGGTTGTAAATAGAGTTGATAACAAGAGATATTTTTAGATTGAGAGGTTGAAAATTGCTCCACAGTAGACATGTTTGGATGTTGACGTTTCGAGTCTACAACAAGACCCATCGTCAGGACAAAGGCCGAGGAAGAGCAACAAAGAAGGATAGCTTCTCTTCTTTTAATTTTAACCCTGAGTTTTTCGAGATAACGAATCACAAGCCATGCTTCCCTTCCGTACATGGAGATGATTAATGTTTGCAGATTTATGTGGGGTAGATTCTTAGATTGAGAGATCAGAAATTGCTCCATAGTAGACATGTTTGGATGTCGATGCTTCGAGTCTACAACAAGACCCATCGTTAGGACAAAGGTCGAGGAAGAGCAACATAGGACAATTGTTCTTTCAATTTTGACCTTGAGTTTTTCGAGATAACGAATCTCAAGCCATGCTTCCCTTCCATATAGGGAGATAATTAATGTTTGCATATTTATGTGGGGTAGATTCTTAGATCGAGAGGTCAGAAATTTCTCCACAGTAGACATGTTTGGATGTCGACGTTTCGAGTCTACAACAAGACCCATCATCATGACAAAGGTCGAGAAAGAGCAACAGAGAAGGACAACTGCTCTTCTTTCAATTTGAACCCCGAGTTTTTCGAGATAACGAATCTCAAGCCATGCTTCCCTTCCGTATAGGGAGATAATTAATGTTTGCAGATTTCTGTGGGGTAGATTCTCGAGTCTACAACAAGACCCATTGTCAGGACAAAGGTCGAGGAAGAGCAACAGAGAAGGACAGTTGCCCTTCTTTCATTTTTAACCCTGAGTTTTTCGAGATAACGAATCTCAAGCCATACTTCCCTTCCGTACAGGGAGATAATTAATGGTTGCAAATTTTTATGGGGTAGATTCTTAGATTGAGAGGTCTGAAATTGCTCCACAGTAGACATGTTTGGATGTCGACGTTTCGAGTCTACAACAAGACACATCGTCAGGACAAAGGTCGAGGAAGAGCAACAGAGAAAGACAACTGCTCTTCTTTCAATTTTAACCCTGAGTTTTTCGAGATAACAAATCTCAAGCCATGCTTCCCTTCCATACAGGGAGATAATTAATGTTTGCAAAAAATTGGTTGCAAATGGAGTGGACAACAAGAGATATCTCAGGAAAAAAAGAGTTGGAAATGGAGTGAACAACAAGAGATATTCCAACAGAAAGAGAGCTGAAAATAGAGCAGACAACAAGAGATACTTTAGTAGATAGAGAGCTGCAAATGGAGCTTGTATTCACCAAAGCTCTGATACCATGTTGAAATTTTGATGTTCTATGTTGAACAATCACTTATTACAAAACTTATTTATGATGCAATATTAGATAACCAATTGTAGATAGAACATAAATCAAATGCACAATAGAAGACAACCAAGAATACAATGAGACAAAAAATTTAGGTCCAATGACTAGGGAAAAACCCACAAGGGTAAAACCCACCAAGATTTTTCTTCTATTAGAAATCAATTGTTCAACAGAGATACAAAGTACAATGAGAGATCAAGAGAATGAGTAAGTTCACCCAAATTTGAACAAGCTGTAGCATGAAGATCACTGGTAGTAGCAGTAGATGCACACACTGAATCATCCTTCCCTTCAACTAAATCAACACTAAAACACTGAAGCACTGAATCAACCTTGGCTCACCAAGTTCTGCTCTTACTCTCCAAGTCTCTCTCTCACAATCTTCTTCAACTCCCTCCTAACTCTTTCTCAAGTTAGAATTCTTCTTTCACAATGCACAAGTACTGAGTGGAGAAAGAATGAGGCACATAAATAGGAGGAGCAACGAATCCATGCCATAAAGGAGGAGTAACTCACATGCCAAGAGGAGTGTAACTCCTACCCATTTAGGAAATGTAACTCATGACATTAGGTACACATGCCTTTGTAACTTATGCTTTTAAGAGAGAGTGTGACATATGCATTAAAGAGTGCGTAAGAGGAATATTTAATGACATGCTTTTATTGAGCGTAAGGGAATATTTTATGATATGCTTTAATAAGTGTATGAAACTATAAGAGCATTAATGAGAGTGTAAGAGGAATATGCCATGCCAATAATGAGAGTGTAAGAGAACATTATTGAGATCCATGATTGAGTGTCTTGAATTTCTTTTTAATAATAATATAATAGTATAATAATAATAATAATAATACTATTATTATTATTATTATTAGTGATAATATTGTTGATTAAGCTGAAATTGAACTATTACGATTGATTGATGATTAGAAGGGATTTTCCATCAACATTACTTGATTACCAATTGATGCAAGGTGATTTACTATATTTGCAAATTCATGCTTAAGAATTTCTATTTTTTTTTAAATTCTATTTTTAGACTTTCTACATTTAGAAATCCATCCCTGAGCTGCCAAATTTTCAACAGTTAACAGTTATCGGCTAGGGTTTGCAATTTGAACAGCTAGGGATATAACTTCAAACCCTACTGACTTTTCAGATTTACAAACCTTTGATATGAAATATTCTTAAGGATCACAGATCCTCAACATATGTACACATTACATTTGCATGTTATGATCTCTATCTAGGGTTACATCTTTCCTAGGCTTCCTTCTTCAATCCTATTTGTTATGATAGGATTTACAACCTTTTAAAATTACTTTGCTCATCATATACTGATTTTTTAGTAAAAGATGATTCACCTCAACCACGAAAATTTCATTGTTTCGACTTCCACAAGTTTTGTAGACAGGTTACCTTCTAAGAGCAGTAAAAGTAGATGGAATCTTGATTTCATTTGCTCAATTACCTCAACTCTTTTGGAATTACGGATCAATCATTGTTTCATTGTCATATGGATCACAGTTTTACTCAAGCTGCAAGCCACAATGCAAGCCTTAGGGCAAGCCATCTTAACATATCGAGTTATAGAGAGATAACTGTGAACTAGAGCCATTATCTTTCATCAATAGGCTGACTTCATTATAATCACTTCTTCTCTTTAGGTCTTCATACTTCATATAGTATCATGGGTCATACATTCAGGTCATGATTATGTTTCTACTATTTTATATTGAATTTGTCATACGATGTCCTAGGGTATCTAACAATGCGATGTCACACAGAGCTATGCTACCGGATATAAAATGGTGATATCACACAAAACGATGTCAATACATAAAGTATATATGATTCACGAGATATTAGGTGACATCATTGTGCCTTTGAGCGATGCCAGTATAATGCTTAAGCGATCCATAAAGTGCGAGCACTGTAACCACAACAATTTTTGTTTGCAATACGACAAAGTCAAGTTCTGTTATATGATGCCACAAAGTATAGAGATTATTGTGTATGAGGAACAAAGAAGTCTTGTGAATTCATTATATAATGTGAGTTCTCCATGTCATCTGAGTAACTGGACCAACCCAATAGAGATATTAGGAGCCAACAATGAACTTCTTAGATTATTTTTGTGCCTCAAGTATTCCTCAAAATATGATAAGCCACTGTAATGTAATGTCATGTGCAAGTCAAAAATACAAGCTATAGTAATAACAAGCCCTTAGTGAGTCATGCGATACGATTAATTGTGAATATGTGAGAATCATGGAATATAAGCGAGTGAGCCATAGAAATTTGTGCCACAGAATCGATTTATTCCACTGTAATATATAGAGCCAAAGTATGATCCTCGGGAATAATAGCAAGTCTCGAGACAAACCATAGAGCATCGAATCTATAATTTATGTGATGATAGTGAACCACGGTAATTGATGCAGCTCCGCCAAGTTATGACTGTGTGTTATTGGAGATTCCCGTATGTGCGGATAAGAGATATCATGTGAATTTTCTATGCGAGCCGGATCGAGATACATTGGCACAATAATTAAAATACGAGCCATAGAGTGCATATAACATGCTACAGAAAATAAATGATCCACCGAGCCATAGAAAAATATAAGCCATCGTGCAACTGAGATAAACGTGAGTTATTGAAGTAATAACTCAAGCCATAAATCACATAGAATTTGTTTTACCAAACGAATCGCAGAGAGGTGCCATAAACTTGTCAAATGAGCCATACCAAGAACGCCCCACAAAACAACAAATAATGCGAACCAATCCATGAATTCTTGATATCAAGCCAATAAAGTGATCTTCAACTTCCTTCTTCAAACCTTAGCTCTGATACCATGTTGATTTTTCTAGGGAACCTGCTAGAATTAAGTTTTTCTTCCCCTGATAACTACTTCAATAATCAATTAAATATTATTTTCACATAGCATTAAATTCAATATCATTTAGGCAGTTATACAGAAGAAAAACATCAACTAATAAACATGAAAGAGTAGTAAAGTAACCATGAAACAAAGATACGAGAGACGCAGAAAATTAGGCACACAACTAGAGAGAGAGGGAGAATTTGAGAAGAGAGTGGTCTCCCAACCAAAAGCGAAAAATAATACTTTTATAATAAGTGGACCATCCTTAACTATTAAGGGCATAATAATACCTAAAATTGGGATCACCTTCAAATATCTAACTAGACTAGGTCCCGTAAGTGTTCCCTACATCTTTAGAGGCAGCTAGGTAATCAACCCTATTAGGTGCATCCAACGTCTAAGGGGAGGTGGTATTTCCAAGGTCAACCCTTCAATGCATAGGTGTTATTGATAATATGTGGCAACAAAGGCGAATGACTTCATGGCTAAGTGCCATGGTTAGGGAAGCAACCAATGGAGGTCCACATCCTAAGTGTATAGATGTAATGGAGGGAGCCAGGGTTGCGGGGAAGCTTCGTACCCCCTTCGCTCCCGCTCCGGAAACGCGCTCCGTTCGGGAGCGTTTCGGAAACGCTAGGAAACGCGCTTCCGAAAACGCTTCCTGTCGGGAGCGTTTTTCGGGAGCGCGTTTCCGACCTGAAAAAACGCTCCCTGTTTTTTTGGGAGCGTTTCAGGGAGCGTTCGGGAGCGAACGCTCCCGAAACGCGGGAAGCGTTCGGGGAGCGTTCGCTCCCGAACGCTCCCTCGACGCTCCCCGGCAGGAAAAACGCTCCCCGCCGCGCGGAAAATTTTTTATGAAAAATTTTCGATTTTTATAAAAAGGGGGGGGGGGTTTCATTGTCAGTTATTGTTTGTTAGTTGAGAAGTGAGATTGAGTGAGAAGGAGAGCCGAGAGCGCAAGGTTTGGTTGACAGGAATCAGGAGAGCAAGGAGCAAAGCTGATAGGAGAGCAAGGAGCAAGGCTGACAGGAGGATTGCAAGAAAGAGGTAGGCCTTCTAATCCAATTTTGTATTTTCTAAGATGAATTTGTAGATTGTTAAATTGTTTGAAAATGAAAACTTGAATTTTGCTTGAATGTTGCATTTTATTGGATTTAAAACTTTTAAAATGAGTTGTTTTTTTCCAATGTTGCATTTCCTATTCCCATTTGGCATTTTTCTATTTGTTTTGCAGGCTAGATTCTAGAAACTTGAAACTTGTTTCCATCATGGCTATATGGCTAGGAATTTTCCTCATGTTGGTTCCTTTCTTTGTGATAATGGTGTTGGAGAGTGCTAGAAGAAAGAGACAAATCAGAGAAGAGGAGGATGAAGAGGAGGGTTATGGTGGATCTGAAGAAAATCCTGAAGAGGAGGATTATGCCGAGGAGGAAGTGGGGAGTGGAGACCCTGAGAACCTAGAATCCCCAACTAAACAAGACCAATATCCTTTGTGGAAATATGTTCAGAAACAAGAAGGAGGGAAAGGTGGTGGAACCATTAAATTTATTTGCCCCCATTGCAATAAACAATACCATGGTTCATACACCCGTCTGAGAAGGCACCTTTGTGGGATAATGCCAGGAGATGGAACTAAAAATTTTGGAATCAAAGTTTGTACTTATGTGCCAGCACCACAGAGAGAGATATATAGGAAGGAAGAGGGGTTGCCATACAGAGATCATCTAAAAGATCTAAGGGTATCGCTGATTCAGGCCCAACACATTCAACTTCCACCCATGCCAGTGGTTTCGGAAGCAGTGGCACTGGATTAAGGCGTAGAACCATATCCGATTTCCTAGACGAAGGGTGTAGGAATGATGTGGATTCAAAAGTTTACCGGTTTCTATATGCATGGGGGGTGCCATTCAATGTTCTTCGCTCACCTTATTGGCATGAAATGGTTTCTGCCATTAATGATGCCCCCAAAGGATACAAAAGCCCTGGGTATGACAAGGCCAGAACCGTGGGTCTTGATCATGAAAGAGCTAAAATAAATCATTCTTTGGCTAGAATGACAGGCTCGTGGAATGAGCATGGGTTGTCCATTGTCTCTGATGGATGGACCAATGTAAAAGGAAAACCATTGATAAATGTTTTGGCTGTGTCGGTTAGTGGTGCAGTCTTCCTGGCAACTTATGATTATTCAGATAAATTCAAAACCGGCATTAACATTGCAGAACCATTACTTGATATAATTGAAAAGACTGGGCCATACAATGTGATACAGGTCATCACTGATAATGCTGCTAACTGTAAGGCAGCAGGAGCAATTGTTGAAGATAAATACCCCAACATTTTTTGGTCTGGGTGTTTGGTTCACACAATGAACCTTTTGATGCATGATATCATCAAAAACAAACAACCTCAATTCAAATGGCTTGGTGATTTGTACAAGAGAGGTAAGAAAATGATCAAATTTATTACAAATCATAGCAATACCCATGGGCTTTTCCGTACTCACTCCAAATTGGAGTTGTTGAAAATAGGAAAAACTAGATTTGCTAGCTATTACCTCACCTTCAGGCGCCTTTTGAAGGTAAGAGTCATTGGCTGCAATGGTATCAAGCCCACACTGGCAGCTATTAAAGGACAGGGCGGCAACAATAGTTGACAGGCAAGGTTTCGAACATGTGGAGGAGACCGCCCTTGACCCTCAGTTTTGGGCACGTATGAGGGAAATTGTGAGTTTTACCAAGCCCATTTATAACATGATTCGCTTTGCAGATATTGATAAACCAGTGATTGGAGAGGTTTATGAGCAGATGGATAGGATGTTGGGGCAAATAAAAGATATTGTTAAGGATAATGATCCCATTTTGTATGCTATGATTCATGACTGTGTGTGTGCACGATGGAATAAACTCAATGTTCCACTACATGCTTTGGCATATATCCTTACGCCAAAATATTACTCTCCATCTTGGTTGGGCCAACCTGCACCTGGAGGTGGGGCTAGGGTGAAACCTCACACAGATCCAGAGGTACAAGAGAGGTACATGAAGGCATTGGACAAATTGGTACCGACAGGGAAGAGGGTGCTAGATTGCGCCTTGAATTAGGCAAATACTTCAGTTGCACTACTAACTTTGGTTCTTTCCATGCAATGGAAGACAAGGACAGATTTGATGCTCTCACATGGTGGGAAGCATATGGCGGCATGGGACTTTTGCCAAAGTTGGCTAAAAAAGTTCTCTCACAAGTTGTGAACACTTCTTCTGCAGAGAGGTGTTGGAGCACCTACAACTTTATACACAATGTGAGAAGAAACAGGTTGAATGAAAACTGAGCTAAAAGCTTGGTTTATGTGCATTATAACTTGAGGTTGCTCAGCCATTACTGTGATCGGGCAAATGAGGATCAATCATACAGAGTCTGGGACAACAACCCAGAGGATGATAATTTGGAGGACGGCACGTTACATCTAGAAGAATTGGAAACAGAACTTTATAGGGATGATGATGAAGCATCATCAGCACCGCCACACACAGGGCCAGTCCCACCATCCACTGGTAGCAGTGCGGGTGCCAGTGCCAGTGCCACTCCTCGATATCACACTATTGTTCCTTTGCAGATCCAGCCTCCACCTTCTGGTCGTGGTCATGGTACTCCTGAGAGTACTAGAAGACCATCAGTTCCTCGTGGCTCACAGAAATTAGACATTTCTCGTGGGCGTGGCAAGGGGCCAGCCAGATAAAATATATTTGTTGTTTACTATTTTCTATTTGTTGTTGACAGTGGAACAGTTGAAACTTGACTTGCTACTGATTTCATATATTTAAATTTTTAATGAAGTTGGCATTTATAAGTTTACTGTTTACAAGTCATTATGAATTATGAATATGATGCTTCATGAAAGTTATATGTTGATCAATGAATCAATGATGATAAATGTTATATAATATCAATGATGATAAATGTTATATATCAATGATGATAAATGTATATTGAATTTTGAAATCAATGAATCAATGATGATAAATGTTATAATATATATATCAATGATGATAAATGTTATAATATATATATCAATGATGATAAATGTATATTGAATTTTGAAATCAATGAATCAATGATGATAAATGTTAGATATTGAAATTTGAAATCAATGATGATAAATGTTATATATAAATGATGATAAATGTTATATATTGAATTTTGAAAGCTTGAAACCTTCAGATTGATGATTTGCGAGACTCAAGAGTCAATATGTTCTCTGCTTCCAACTCGTGGGCGTGGTTGATGAAGATTATAACTTCTAGATGATTGATGTTATATGATTCAATCTATGTTTTTATGTTTTTTATGTCTAATTCATCATTCTAGATGTTTTTGTTGACATATATGCATCAAAATATAAAAAATATTAAAAATATTAAAAAAAATATATATATATATATATAAAAACGCTCCCGAAAACGCTCCGGACCCGGAAACTTTTAAAAATGGCGCTCCGCGCTTCGCTCCCGCTCCGCGCTCCCGCTCCCGCTCCCGCTTCCAAGTAACCTTGGAGGGAGCAATCAAGGATACATGAGTTACCCCTTTCCTCGGCCTACTTTTTCCACTCCTCTAGTATGCCTTTTATTTATTTTTTATAATGCTTTTATATGGTGCATAGTTGAAAGATCCAAGTTTGATTTTCATGATATAGCATTTATTTTTAACCTTAAGATGAGTTGGTTTCTCGCTCATTAGGGTTGGGACATGCAATGGTTCCATATAATGAGCTAGAGCATCAAGTGCTCAAGAACTGGGTGATGGCTAATGAGGGAGTTAGTGCTCATGCCAGGCTTTTGCCCATATGCTAATTATGTCCCAACCATCTTTTGCATTTTAACTTTTCCTTTTCTTTTGTTGTGGCCATCTTATGCTTTTATCATTCGTATAGTTGTATCAACCTCCACGGAAAAAAATTTCGGCCCTACTCAGGGATGTGGATGTATGAGTGCCAAATCCCAATGAACCAATGACAATTAACCTAAAGGATGGATGTGGTATCAAGGGAAAGATGGAAGAGGTTAGGTATGGAATGGTTACGAACATGCTACTTCTATCCATGTTTCCAAAGCAGTGTCGTTCTTAGAGGATATCCCACTAGGCAAGGTGACGGAACAATTTTACAGTCAAGATTGGCCAATCATCCAAATCACCCCTTTATCAATATTAGAGTTCCCAAAACATTAAGTAAAAGCACTCCATTGCAAAATGGTTAGAGTACCTTCCAATTGGTAGCCCACCTTCATTCAAGAGGAATGTTGGATGGTGAGAGGTGAATGACCCATGCAAAAGGAAAAAGGATGTGGCATATCATCCAAGGTTGCGGGGGAGTGGCTCCCCCCACCCCCCTCGAACCCGCTCCCAAATCGCGCACCCAAAATCGCTCCCGCAGCGGAGCGATTTTAAAAATTCCAAATGCAATTTTTTTCAAAGAAACAACGATTTTTGAGTGGGGCAGCCTAATGATCAAGCTATGGCCCTAGTATTGATATGCGATTCATGGTAAGTAAATGTGACTTTCTCCTTAATCTTCATTCTCATCCTTTTACTTAAATTTGTAACATTACCATGAAATGACTCAGGACATTTGAGAGTGGTTCCGACCTCATTAGATTTCATATGGAGAAAGTAGAATTTTAGATCTCATTCAAAATCCAGCAGACTTATCAGTTTATCAGGATTTCAAGATTGGGGGGATTACAATTTTTCCATTGGTTGTGTCATGTATTAGGGTATGGAATTCGTATTTAATCAAGAGCACCAATCCCTCTATGTACCTTGATGTTAGTGACATTGGTTGTCGAACTCCTCTATGATGACCCTACTAAAAATGTACCCATCACTCAAACAAATCTTGACTTGACATGCTATGTTTTTACTATCTTATGCAAATGCTTAGAGGGTGATATTAGTGACAGATTCCTATATAGATCTAGAGGCAATGAAAAATATACCTCTGGATATTAACGCTTAGAGGGTGATATTAATGACAAAGATCCTGATTTTCCAACAAGACTAAAAAATTAGATATTTCTCGTGGCGGCAAGAGGCCCAAACATTAGCTATAGATAATAGATTTACTTGTCTTTTCTAGTTTCTAGTAGTTTTTATAACTGTTGACTCTTTCATATTTATTATGATATTTTTTATAAACAATATATGACAATATAAGTTTGAAGTTTGAAGTTGGCAATTATAACTCATTGGTAATGAATTATGAATATGATGCTTCGTGAAAGTTGAAAGCTGTTTCATTTTATAACATTTCATTTCATGTTAAATATTCTTTGTTGTAATGGTTACAGTTAGCTTACAAGTACAACTTTGGTGATCATAGATGATAAATGCTATATATTGAATTTTGAAAGCTTCAAACTTTAAGATTGATGAATCATGAGACTCAATATGTTGTATGTTACTAACTTGTGGACGTGGTTGATGAAGATTATAACTTCTAGATGATTGATGTTATATAGTTCAATCTATGTTTTTATGATTTTTTATATCTAATTCATCATTCTACATGTTTTTGTTGACATATATGCATCAAAATATAAAAAAATATATATTAAATAAAAATTCGCTCCCAAACCGGGAGCTTCTGAAAATGTCACTCTTGCTCCTGCTCCCAAGTAACCTTGATATCATCATCATTGAGCAATGTGTTGCTGGCTGGTTGGCTTTCAAAGATAGAAGAAAAAGTTTTCTCCCTATAGAGTTACCCATTTTGGTGGGTAACAATGACCACAGGCACAAACCCACTAATTGGCTCTAAATTAGGGCTCAAATCCATCACAAATTGCTCCTCTATAGAAACCATGTTCTCCAAAGAAAGGAGAAGTAGCCTATCCCCGTTAACTTGGCATATAAGACCTGAAGTACTAATGTTGATGAACTTTGCAATAAGCAACCTAACCACAACATGCATGGAGCCATTAACTTTCATACACTGCAAGGGGGTGAACTATAGTGGAGGGGAGAAATCTCCAGACGTCCTTCAACACCTATAAACTTGCCCTACCTCTGGATCTCCTAACTATGGTCTACCTTTGTTGAATACCTGGAAGTCATAATCTATGTTTTAAAATCAGCCGTCCAGACTCGGAACCGGCCGAGTCGACTAAGCCAAAGCGATGGCCCGTCTGACTCAGTGGTTAAACCAATCCGGCGGCTGGTTTGTGACCGAGCCGGCTGAGCTGTACATCGACTCGGCCGGCTCGGTCAAAAACTGAACAGCTCAGCTGAGCCCGAATTAGCTTGACTGGACAACTCCCAGCCAGCTGCGGGCCCCAAAAAATCCAAAAAAATGGACTTGAAATTCATTTTAATTTTGTTGTTAGGTTTTTTTTACCTTATCTAACACTTCCCCATCCTATTTAACCTACCCAACGCCTCTCAATACCTCACATCTATCTCATTGAATTTGCTTGAGCATTTGTGAGGATTTTGTGAAGAGTTGTGGAGTTGGTTTTGGAGCAGCTTTGAGGAGTCTTTTGGGCAAGCTTTGGAGCTGCATTGAGGAGGCTAGAGGCTAGAGGTATTTATTTTTTCTCTTCTATTTTGCAAATCTGAAAATGGTAAACACAGTTTTTGGTAAAAGAAATGAACAAAGAATGAATAGTCTTTTTTTGTTTTCATTTTAGATTTAAACCTTTTCTTTCCAAGTCAAAAACTCAGTCCAAAATGGCCCCTAGAGTGAAAGATGATGCTTGGGCATATGCTGAAATGGTTGATGATCAAATGTATTGAAAATTTTGTAAGAAAAAAATTAAGGGGGGTGGAGGAGGCATTCATAGACTGAAACTACATTTGGCTGGTCTTAGAGGCCAAATTACTCCATGTAAAGCACAAAACATTGGGGAAATTAGGAAGGAGTTGAAAGAGCAATTTCAAAAGTTTGAGGAAGACAAAATTAGGCAAAAAGAAATACAGACTGAAATTGGGAGGAAGAGAAATCTACAACATATGATGGCTGCCAACCCAAGTTTTGATTATGAGGGTTCTTCATCTATCCCTTGCACTGATGCATCAAACCCCTTTCGTTATGTTCCTCCCTCTATGGAGTCTATTTCTGAAAAGGGTAAGGGTGCAATGAGAAATAAGGGTACTATCAAAAGCTTTTTCATGCCCTCTTCTCCCTCTGATAGTGCAACTGCACATGGTCCTCGTCCTCCAAGTAGAGGTCAAGTGCAGCCCACTTTAGATGCTCATTGGAAAAAAGAATTGAGAGATGTTGCTTGTGATTACATTGCTAGATGGTGGTATGATGCTGATATTTCCTTCAATGCTACTTGTTCACCATATTATGAACCTATTTTTGATGCCATATATGCTCTTGGAAAGGGCTTCAAAGGCCCTACTATGCATGAGTTAAGAGGATCTCCTTTGCAAAAAGAGATTATGTCCATTGATGATTATTTGAAAGAGTTCAAAAACTCATGGGCACATACAGGATGTACCATCATGTCAGATGGATGGACTGATCAGAGGAACCGTACCATCATAAACTTTCTTGTCTTTTGTCCACGGGGAACCATGTTTCTAAAATCAATTGATGCATCTAATAGGGTGAAAGATGCACATTTGTTGTTTCATCTTTTGGATGAGGTTGTTGAAGAGGTAGGGGTGGCAAATGTTGTTCAAATCATCACAGACAATGCCTCTAACTATGTTCTTGCTGGTAAATTGTTAGAGGAAAAACACCCAACCATCTTTTGGACCCCATGTGTTGCACATTGCATAGACCTCATGCTTGAAGATATTGGCAAAATAGACTGGATCAAGAACACTATAGAGCATGCCAAATGCATCACAAAATATATTTACAATCACTCATGGATTCTGAATTTGATGAGGAAAAACACAGGGGGCAAGGAAATTATTAGGCCTGCCATTACTAGATTTGCAACACATTTTTTGACATTGCAATCTATGCTTTCCCAACATAGAAACTTGCAAAAGTTGTTTTCTAGTGATGAATGGAATGAATGTCAGTGGGCTCGCAAACAAGATGGCAAAGATGTGAAAAGGAAAGTCAATGAAGAAATATTTTGGAAAAAGGCAGCAGAGATTGTGAAACTTGTTGAGCCACTGGTTAAGGTGTTGCGCTTGGTGGATGGGGAAAGATTGGCTATGGGCTTCATTTATGAGGCTATGGATCAAGCAAAGGAGCAAATAAGGGCAGCATACAAGGACAGAGCGAGTAAGTATGGGCCCATTTGGGCAATCATTGATCAGAGATGGAACAATCAACTCCATCGCCCTATACATGCAGCTGGGTATTTTCTGAACCCAAGGTATCATTATAAAGCTCAAGAAGCAAGAGCTTTGAATGGGGAGGTTAGAGATGGATTGATTGACTGCATTGATCGCATGATCCCCACAGAGAGTGAGCAATTGAAGATACACAATCAGATCACTATGTTCAGCCAAGCCACAGGTACCTTTAGCAAGAACCTTGCAAGGATTGCAAGGGAATCAGATGATCCAGGTAAACAAAGAATTTCAATTTTCAAATTCATATTTTATTATTTTGTATAATTGTTTATAATTTCAATTTCAAAGTTGGATATAAATTGTTGAGCTAACTGAAACTCATTTTTTGCAGCACAATGGTGGGAGGCATTTGGTAGCCATTGTCCTGAATTGCAGAGGTTTGCAATCCGCATTTTGAGTCAAACTTGCAGTGCTTCTGGGTGTGAGCGCAATTGGTCTATCTTTGAGAGGATTCACACAAAGAAGAGAAACCGTTTGGAGCAAAAACGGTTAAATGATCTAGTGTATGTCTAGTACAACCTCCGACTAAGACGCAACCAATTGCTGAACAAAAGACCTGATTCAGATCCCATTGTGTTGGAGGATATTGATCCAACATCAGATTGGGTAGTGGAGACTTGTCCACTAGAGTTTGACTCTGATGAGGATATTGGTGTGGGGATTGACTTCGATACACAGGTAGAGGCTATGCTCAATGCAGATCCACTAGTAGCAGACCCAATCCCAAGCCCTCCAGTTGCAGGCACAGGCACTTCCTCTAGTCAGCCACGACGGAGGCGCATAACTCGTCTATCTCAGAGTGGTAAGGGCAAGGGTATAGTTCCAATTGAGGATGTTGATTCAGAGGAGGAGCAAGTGGTTTCCCCCTCTGGTTCAGACTCAGAGTTTGAGGAAGAGCCAGAGGACATTGGCTTGTCAGATGTCTATCAGGCTGCAGTAGTGATTATTCATGTTTTGTTGTGGAGGCCATTTAGAACCTCCTTGTTTATGTTTTTTGTTTTGATCTCTATCTCATCATCATGTATTGGACAGTGCACTGGGTGCAATTTTGATATAATGGATATATTCATGAGCCTACTTTGATCATATGTTGTCTTTTGTCTATATTGTAATGCTTTGTGTTTGGAAACATGAATAAAAACTTTTAAATTATGTTTTTTTACAAAAAAAAAAATATTTAATGTATTTTTTACAAAAACCGAGTCATTGAAACTAAACCAGCCAAGTCGATACCGAGTCGGAGTCGGAGTCTGAGCCGACCCTCGACCAAATCGGAACTCGAGTCCGAGTTCTAAAACACTGGTCATAATGCCCCATGAACACCATGGAACCTCCAACAAACTCATCCCCCTCCTACTCCATGCATATCCCCACTCATGCTACTTCCTAGACCCTGCAATCCTCCATTTGTTCGCCCCCCTTACGCTTCTCACTCCACCCATGCTCTTTTTCCTACCTTCCACCACACCTTTCCTATGCATGAATGTCTATTTCATTATTCGTTTAAGTACCTTGTTTTATTTGCATGTAATGATTGTAGTGTGTTGAAAGCAAATACTTTTACAAACTGACATACTTATTTTATTGTTGTTGAGTTACAATTGATTCTTATTTGCTCCATATACATTGCTAAGAGATTTATTGGAACCCTAAAGCATGACTATATTAACAAGTATAGGAGGAATACAAACCTAGTAACATATATAAATAAATAATTAAATATGTAAATAGAAAAATGTAAATCAAAGACACCATTAATTGAAAACTTCAGTTCATGTAGATTTGGGAGTATGACATGCTCTCTCTTGCTCCTATCTCCACCTTGCTTCAATATGGATGCTGTGACATTGATACTAAGATTTAAAAGTCCCTTTTGTTCATGCTGGGAATGAGACAAATGCTAGTGGAATGATTGCCCTCTATATCGCAGGATCAACCTCCATTGCATTCCTCTACCTTCAGGGTGAAGATGAAGTAAAAAATGAAATAACATGATAATAATGGTACTGATTCGTGTGACTAATGATGATGAATTCCAAATAAGGTAAACGACAACCTTTTTTATTAGTCATTTAAAAATTAAGCTTTACTAAGTTGCCTTCCATTTCAATTCATCATCCAACTTTGGGGCACACTAAGGATCATTGTTATCAATTAGAAATTAGAATCCTTAGGGGAATGCATAGTTGTTAGCATAAGATTGGCACAGTTTTGTAAATGGAGAAAAAGGGATTTAAGGGTCACCAGTTGTAGTTTGAGTTGCAGAGTTGCTCTCAATGCTTTTACTTGCAAGCACGCATTCTCAATGTTGATAGGTATGGTTATAAATTCTTTCTTATGAACATGATTGATTTATGTATGCACAGCATTGGTATGAATCAAGACTCGAGAATGATGAGCATTTTTAATTCAAATATAAGACCACAAAAGCAAATAACCGACAAGTTTATTATTATTCTAAACATATAAAACTTCACTTTATTCATTAAGAACACAGAAGATAAAGAATCTTACTTGAATAAGCATTTCAATAATTGGTAGAGTGCACATCATTCCCATGTGATTAACATTTCCAATAACAGCATCCAAAAGTTTTGCCACCACTGTTCCATGTAAGTGCAGGAACTCCTCTCCACCTATAAGAATATATGCCTCAACTATTTTCATTGCGATCTGCAAAAGATGTTGATATCATCATCACTTATGTGAGCAGCTCTTCTTCATCTATACTAGGAAAATTCAAGTTCTAAAATGCCACATTGAGATTAAAGATGTCTAGCTACTGGAGAACCAGGAATTGTGTGATGACAATATTGTTTAGAATTCATTGTATGACAATGTAGGCAATCAGAAATTCAATATGCTTCTCTTTAACCAACCCAAAAATCCAGCATATGCAAAGGGGATGCCTAAATAATAGAAATGTTAAAGGTTGTTATTTTGATACTGTTTGTATCAATAATGTTGAGAAAGGTAGAATAGACGAAGCTTATCATCTATCAAAAAGACCTTTCAATAGGATTCTAAATAATGCAAAAGGTCGAACATGTTCTTATCATATTATAGCATCTTTATAATGGAAAATGTTACTCTCAGAAGGAAAAACATCTACATGTCACAATGACAATCTAACTGGAATTGAAAACCTACCTCGAAGGAAAACTGATATAAAAGTACCTTAGAAGCCCTAACATTGGATCTTGTGCCAGAAAAAGATAGAATATTTTAACTCAGACATGCTATAACTTATAACCTATTCCATTCCTACTGTGATAAGCATTCTGAAGCTAATCAGAGGGACTATAGCGAGTTCCAAGCCTAGTTCAATGAAACTACCTTATTGATCCACATCAAATCTTCATGGTGCTTTATCAGCAGACTTTGATACAGCACTTGTGTGGAGATACTCAAGCTACAAATCAGTGTTCCCTTGAGGTATTATCGAGCACTCTAATTAGCAGTTAATGGAGGTTGCTTGTTCAGCAAGCAAGGTAATTTGATGCTGATTTTTATCAGCACTTTTGGATAGTTTATTGAAGACATCAGCTGGTGTATGACTATGTCCTTTCACAGAACCATGAATTAGATGACAAATTTAGGGTTTAATTTGACCCTAAGTCTTATCTTACCAGCACACAAAACAAGTAAAATAAAGGTGTATTTAAGAAGAACCAACCTGAGTAATAAGAAGACTTTTTTGTGCATGTAAGGCATTGCCTCTAAGGAGAAATCACCCATATAGGAGGGAGGACCTGTCATTTTAATTGTCTGGGACAAAGCTAATTTCGTTTTCAGAATAACGAGTTAATATACAAATCTTGTAGATATTGGTTTTGGGAATATTTATTTGAACGTACAGGAAAAAAAAAAAAACTTAATGGAAATGTAAGGGAAAATATTGGAAGCTATAAAACCGGATTTGTTCCTCAGCCCCTGTAATATCCCAAATGGAAAAATAACAATAATAACAGGCTAAAAGATATTACGGAGACAACAAACAAAAACTGATATCAAAACACCAATGGAGCCATAAAATACTGCTGAGCCATTTTATTAATTTGCTAGAAATGAGTACAATGGAGGTGCTAGAATTAAGGCACCTGGGCTTGCTCAAGGCAAGCTAGAGAAGCCCTCTGAATCAATGCTGAAATCCCCCACTGATGGTACGCTGTATGGCTATAGCTCTGCGTTGCAATCTGCCAAAAATGTTGTTGCTGTTCCCGAAGAAATGCCGCTAGGGCCTGCTATACTGCTCAGAAAATTCCAGGACTTTAAACCCAGACTCTACTCAAGAAACCCACAAAAACCCACGAAGGAATTGGCCAAATGTTGACCTCGGAATTTTGGCCCAATTTCCCCTGGCTCCTCTAACTGCTGCTTGAGTTAGAATCTCTATTTGACACCTCAAATCTGCCCAGAAAATTCTGCCAAATTAATCTTGGCTTCTCCTCAATAAACCCAGAAAAACCCGCGAAGGAATTCCAGAAAGGCTGACCCCAAAAATTCACCCTCTAGGGATGGCTATGTTCTCCCGCTGGATACGCTGGCCTCTTTGATGAAAACACTGAAAGAAGGGCCTCCAACTCTCTGAAAAACTCATCTATGGAAGGGATGATCCCCTCACAATCTCGGCAATACCTGGGCTTGTTCCATGATAGATGTGTTTGTATTTCTTCATGTGATGCACCATCTCCCCCTGTCTGCACAAATTCCTTTAGCTCATGAAGGATTTCTCACCTTGTTTGATCAAGTAGAAGGCATCATCATAATATCATGTTTTTCTTCAATGGATTTACTTCTGAGAGATGATTTATCAAGATTGTCCATGTGTAACTCATCAAGGATTTCATAGGGCCCACTCACGGATCACTTTCTGCAAGAATACTCAAGAATCACAAACTCCCCCTAACTATATGCATGGTCTCTTTTTGGTAGGGTTTAACCATCAAATACTTGGAATATCAAGGATGACTTCATCTAGTCAACAACATGTGTTGTTCGTTGGAGTGTTCAAGAGACTTCCGGATTCAACTTGTTTCCTTCTCCATACTTGTGTAACTTTCTTCTCTGGCATGGTTCTAGCTTGTGCAGGGGCCCAAGTCAAGTTACAATCACGTGCCATATGTCCAATGTTATGGCAATTGAAGCACTCTATCTTGTTCATGAAAAAGGAATCATGACTTCTTCTTGCAAAATTGCTTCGAGGAGATTAATGGGGATCATTATATTTGTCTTTGTGATATGCCCTACAATCTTTTGCCATGTGCCCAAAGTTTGTACAAGAATAGCAATATCCAAGAAATATACTTTGGTACCTGGGAGATGAAGAGCTCCTGGAAGTACTTTTGAAGTCTTTTCGCCTTGGGATTCTTTGATGATATTCATTGCCTTTTGTATTCTTGACACCATATGCAAGTCTCCTTGGAGTAGAATTTCTTCCTTTGTTGTCTTGATTCTTCTCCTTGCCTTTGTTGTTTGAAGCATTATCATTCTTGCTTGAGGATTCACCTGCATAGCCAAGACCTGATTTATCAAGGGGAGACCTTTGCTGACTTAGGATGTCATCTAGTGTTTGAGAGCTTTTCATGTTTTTATTCAGCTATTCAACTTCCTTTTCAAGAAAGACAATTTCTTCTTTCAACTTTTCACAACCTTCGTCTTTCATAAGTAGTTGCTTCTTCATTTCTTCCATCATCCTTGTTGCTTCATGTGCTTCGATTTCAAGGGAAATGATATTTGATTTCATTATGAAGACTTCTTCATTCTCCTTTGCTAGACTGCTCTCCATTTCTTCTTTTATTCTTGTAGCTTCACATGTATTAGCCTTGAGAAGATTGATGTCTGATTTTAGTTTCAAGATTTCTTCATCCTTTTCGTCTAGTTGGCATATCATGGCATTTCTCTCCTTTTCTGCTTCATTAACTTGTCCTTCTATGAATGCCAAAGTTTCCATCACCTTCTTAGCTCCTTGCGCTTGTTTCCTTGCTTCTTCTAGCTGAGATCTAAGAGAGGAGACCTCTTCCTTGTATTGACCAATCTCTGCTTCAAGAATGTTCAAGCTCTTAAGTCTTTGTTCAAAGTGGCTTGACAAAGTTTCTTCCCTTTTCTTTGCCTTATCCAATTGATTTGTCATAGATATGACTTCTTCATGATGCTTTCTTTTGTTTTGATAAAATTCCTCTTTAAGTTTGGCGAGCTCCTCATCTCTTTCTTGTACTTGAAGCTTGACAAAGTCAACTTCCTTCCTTGTCTTGTCTTGGTTACCATCTTGCGCTTTCTTCTTAAGTTCCTCATTTTCCTTTTTCAAACTGTTAATCTCTTCCATGGAAGCCATAAGTTTATTCAGGAGATCTTCTTCAAAGTCTTCTTTGTTATCTTCATCTTCTAGGTCTTCTTTAGCCTTGTTGTCATTTCTCTTATCTTCAGATACCTTGATGGATTCTGGACTTCTTTCTTGTTTTCCATCATCTTCTTGACTAGAGATCATTGCCAATGCTCCTTTTGAGTGAAGATCATGAAGTTTGTCCCATATGACTTTTGCTGATGAACATTTTTCAAAATTGGCCTTCACAGAATTTGGTAACCCATTCAAAATTGCCTTCATTGCTCTTGTATTGTACTCCTTGGATTCTTCATCCATTGTGTCATTAGTAATCACTGATTTCCAAACTTCAATTCCTTGAGTCTTCAAGAAATTCCTCATTCTTGCCACCCATATATCAAAATTTCCATTGAACAATGGAGCCTTCGCAAATTGATTTACTTCATTTTCAATGGTTGAGGAAGACATGTCTTTAGGAGGATTAGAGACTTTCTTTCTAGGCTTTGCCATTTTTGTTCTAATGATCAACCTTCAAGCTGTTAGGCTTTGAGTGAAGGTACTGGCTCTGATACCAATTGTTGGAAATACTGAGAGGGGGGTGAATCAGTATTTCTTTTCAATTGTTATTTTTACCAGTTAGATCACTTATATTTAGAACACAAAATGAATAGTAAGAATAAATGCTTTTATTAATTTCTTCTTTACAATAAATCAAGTACAATATATGTAGGGCTCCAACCCTAGATGAAGACACCAATCTTCAATCTCCCAGGCTCCAACCTGTATTTGCCAAGCACCAACTTGGACTTCCAAGGCTCCAACCTTGTCAATTCTGAGGCACCAACCTCAAGGGCTCCAACCCTATATCTGGTATAGGCTCCAACCTGGTCTCTTGAGGACTCCTATGCTCTAGGGCTCCAACCCTATCTTCCAAGGCACCAACCTTGTCAATTCTGAGGCACCAACCTCAAGGGCTCCAACCCTATCTTCCAAGGCACCAACCTTGTCTCTATGAGGCTCCAACCTCCTGCTTCATTTCGTCAAGATATATTTGGTTATTCTTATGGCTCCCAATGTCTTCTTCAACGAGCCCTGACAATCTTCAGCTTACTCTTCACTGTAATCTACACACCACGTCATTAATGACAACCTTTTCTTCGTAGAAGGTGTCACCGTTGCTCTTAATTGTACCCAAACAATTTCTCCAAGTTACGTCATGATGGCTTCATTAATGCATCATCGTCTTCAACATTATCTCCACAAGATCTTCAATATGTCTTCAAGTTACTCCAAGATCAGTCAAGGATTTTCAACAAAATGTCTTCAATCTGGAACCTTCTTCAAGGTCACTCCACAAGGGCTTCAATCAAGGTCTCCAAGAATGTCTAACCCTTGAAAAGGTGTCTTCAATGTTCTCATTAATCTTCAATACACTGCTACAAGAGCCCTCCAAGATGCTTTAAGGAATTCTGCTTCACAGGCTACTCCAAAGGTTTACTTAGAATGTATCTCCAAGACTTTTCATTTGCTTCAAATGTTCTTTGGTAAGGCTACATTACCAAGTTCTCTTCATGATCCTTCAACAAAGATTTTTACTATTCAAAAGACCACAAATAGAGTGCTTCAGGACTAACTTAGTGTCTGCTCCAAAAGATGACTTCACAAGGCTGATCCGAGCCCTTACACTGAGCCTTCAAATGAGTTGTCACATAGGTGTATTCACCCACAGGTCCTAGCCTTGTGACTGTTCTTTGTGGCAAAGTCTGAGTGAATGTCCAAGCTCTACACAAATCAAAGATTGAAATATAGTTTGGATTTTACCATGACTCTACCCACAAGCAGCTATATGACAGTCCAAGTTCTAGCACAGTCCGAGGTAAAGCTTCACTGTATCTACCACAGGAAGATCAAAGCCTAAGTCTGAAGTTGCTTCTTATTTACCACAGAATTATCCGAGCTGCTGTTGTAGTCTCCTTCACGAGGCACAGAAATAACAGTGTTATGACACAGTCAAGCTATAAAGGCAGAGTTGCCAAAATTCAGGAAAAATACATAGTCAGTGCAAAATAATTATGCCATTTTCCACATTGTCCTGTAGATTTCAGACCCAAGAACAAATATTCACTGCTGCCCTTTCTTCTTTAACTACAAACTGTCTTCATTGCAATTAGAAATCCGAACCACTTTCTATTATGCCCATCCGAAAATATCAGAGATGAATATGCAAAATTCTGTCTTTGAAATGAAAAGTTTGTCCACATATTTATAGTGGTTTGCCAAATTTGAAAGGGCATGTTTGTTTGGAGGGAGGCCAACATGAATGTGTGAATGTAGGTCGGCTGGCCAAAAAATAATATTTTTCTAACTTAAAAATTCATTTTCTCTTAGGATATTTGGAGTTAAGAGTTGAGTGAGGGCTTGCTAGGAACAGGGAAAAATCCTCTTTAAGATGGTATAGGATTCATTTGGAAAGGATGCCTCCAAGCTGTCCAAAACTAATTTTTTTTGTGATTGCTTCTGAAATCTTTAGTGCAGAAAATGATTAGGACAATATGGCTTCTTTGGTTGGCTTCTCCATTGTTTGTCTTCTCCGTTATTTGGCTTCTTCATCATCATAGGAACATGTAGGACATCCACATCATCATGGTAATGTCCAACAATGAGTGCATCACTCATGTCATCACATAATGGTGCAGTGATATGTTATAGTGCAGCATTATTAGGAGAACTTCAAAATAGTCTTCCAACCCTCAAATGATCTCCAACCATGATCATCATAAGTCATCATCAAGTATCATCCAAGTGTATGACATCATCATATGACATCATTGGTTAAGATCTAAATCATCAAGTGCATGCAACATTAGATCAAGTACTTAGGGCTTCCTTCATTAGTGGTTGACTTCTTTGTGACTTGACATCTTCATTGATAGTATCCTAGTCAACCAAGAGTCATGGCATCATCATCTAGAACCAGGCTTCTCAAGAATATTGACATCTCGGTCAATGCCACATTGACATCAATGACAACCTTGATTAACAATCTCCCCATTTGTCATTGATGGCAATATTCTTGCCCTTTCTAATCTCTCTCCCCCTTTGACATCAATGGCAAATGGGGTGCCCAAATACTCCCCTTGTCAAGCTGCTTCTTTTCTTCATGAATTGTAGTCCTTCATAGGTATGTTACTCCCCCTGCCATGGTGCTTTTTCTTCTGGCAATATGTTCCATGATAGATGTGTTTGTATTTCTTCATGTGATGCACCATCTCCCCCTGTCTCCACAAATTCCTTTAGCTCATGAAGGATTTCTCACCTTGTTTGATCAAGTAGAAGGCATCATCATAATATCATTTTTTTCTTCAATGGAGTTACTTCTGAGAGATGATTTATCAAGATTGTCCATGTGTAACTCATCAAGGATTTCATAGGGCCCACTCACGGATCACTTTCTGCAAGAATACTCAAGAATCACAAACTCCCTCTAACTATATGCATGGTCTCTTTTTGGCAGGGTTTCACCATCAAATACTTGGAATACCAAGGATGACTTCATATAGTCAACAACATGTGTTGTTCGCTGGAGTGTTCAAGAGACTTTCAGATTCAACTTGTTTCCTTCTCCATACTTGTGTAACTTTCTTCTCTGGCATGGTTCTAGCTTGTGCAGGGGCCCAAGTCAAGTTACAATCACGTGCCATATGTCCAATGTTATTGCAATTGAAGCACTCTATCTTGTTCATGAAAAAGGAATCATGACTTCTTCTTGCAAAATTGCTTTGAGGAGATTGACTGGGATCATTATATTTGTCTTTGTGATATGCCCTACAATCTTTTGCCACATGCCCAAAGTTTGTACAAGAATAGCAATATCCAAGAAATATACTTTGGTACCTGGGAGATGAAGAGTTCCTAGAAGTACTTTCGAAGTCTTTTTGCCTTGGGATTCTTTGATGATATTCATTGCCTTTTGTATTCTTGACACCATACGCAAGTCTCCTTGGAGTAGAATTTCTTCCGTTGTTGCCTTGATTCTTCTCCTTGCCTTTGTTGGAACTAGGAGCATCAACATTTATTTCTAGGTTCCTCACATATTTGTTGTTTGAAGCATTATCATTCTTGCTTGAGGATTCACCTGCATAGCCAAGACCTGATTTATCAAGGGGAGACCTTTGCTGACTTAGGATGTCATCTAGTGTTTGAGAGCTTTTCATGTTTTTATTCAGCAATTCAACTTCCTTTTCAAGAAAGACAATTTCTTCTTTCAACTTTTCACAATCTTCATCTTTCATAAGTAGTTGCTTCTTCATTTCTTCCATCATCCTTGTTGCTTTATGTGCTTCGATTTTAAATGAGATGATATTTGATTTCATTATGAAGACTTCTTCATTCTCCTTTGCTAGACTGCTCTCCATTTCTTCTTTTATTCTTGTAGCTTCACATGTTTCCGCCTTGAGAAGATTGATGTCTGATTTTAGTTTCAAGATTTCTTCATCCTTTTCGTCTAGTTGGCATATCATGGCATTTCTCTCCTTTTCTACTTCATTAACTTGTCCTTCTATGAATGCCAAAGTTTCCATCACCTTCTTAGCTCCTTGCACTTGCTTCCTTGCTTCTTCTAGTTGAGATCTAAGAGAGGAGACCTCTTCCTTGTATTGACCAATCTCTGCTTCAAGACTGTTCAAGCTCTTAAGTCTTTGTTCAAGGTGGCTTGACAAAGTTTCTTCCCTTTTCTTTGCCTTACCCAATTGATTTGTCATAGAAATGACTTCTTCATGATGCTTTCTTTTGTTTTGATGAAATTCCTCTTTAAGTTTGGCGAGCTCCTCATCTCTTTCTTGTACTCGAAGCTTGACAAAGTCAACTTCCTTCCTTGTCTTGTCTTGGTTAGCATCTTGTGTTTTCTTCTTAAGTTCCTCATTTTCTTTTTTCAAACAATTAATCTCTTCCATAGAAGCCATAAGTTTATTCAGGAGATCTTCTTCAAAGTCTTCTTTATTCTCTTCATCTTCTAAGTCTTCTTTAGCCTTGTTGTCATCTCTCTTATCTTCAGCTTCCTTGACGAATTCTGGACCTCTTTCTTGTTTTCCATCATCGTCTTGACTAGAGATCATTGTCAACGCTCCTTTTGAGTGAAGATCATGAAGTTTGTCCCATATGACTTTTGCTGACGAACATTTTTCAAAATTGGCCTTCACAGAATTTGGTAACCCATTCAAAATTGTCTTCATTGCTCTTGTATTGTACTCCTTGGATTCTTCGTCCATTGTGTCATTAGTAATCACTAATTTCCAAACTCCAATTCCTTGGGTCTTCAAGAAATTCCTTATTCTTGCCACCCATATATCAAAATTTCGATTGAACAATGGAGCCTTTGCAAATTGATTTACTTCAATTTCAATGGTTGAGGAAGACACATCTATAGGAGGATTGGAGACTTTCTTCCTTGGCTTTGCCATTTGTGTTATAATGATCAACCTTCAAGCTGTTAGGCTTTGAGTGCAGGCACTGGCTCTGATACCAATTGTTGGAAATACTGAGAGGGGGGTGAATTAGTATTTCTTTTCAATTGTTAATTTTACCAGTTAGATCACCTATATTTAGAACACAAAATGAACAATAAGAATAAATGCTTTTATTAATTTCTTCTTTACAATAAATCAAGTACAATATATGTAGAGCTCCAACCCTAGATGAAGACACCAATCTTCAATCTCCCAGGCTCCAACCTGTATTTGCCAAGCACCGACTTGGACTTCCAAGGCTCCAACTTTGTCAATTCTGAGGCACCAACCTTAAGGGCTCCAACTCTATATCTAGTACAGGCTCCAACCTGGTCTCTTGAGGACACCTATCCTCTAGGGCTCCAACCCTATCATCCAAGGCACCGACCTTGTCAATTCTGAGGCGCCAACCTCAAGGGCTCCAACCCACCTGTCTCTTGAGGACTCCTATCCTCTAGGGCTCCAACCCTATCTTCCAAGGCACCAACCTTGGCACTATGAGGCTCCAACCTCCTGCTTCATTTCATCAAGATATATTTGGTTATACTTACGACTCCCAATGTCTTCTTCAATGAGCCCTGACAGTCTTCAACTTACTCTTCACTGTACTCTACACATCGCGTCATCAATGACAACCTTTTCTTCATAGAAGGTGTTACCGCTGCTCTTCATTGTACCCAAACAATTTCTCCAAGTTACCTCATGATGGCTTCATCAACGCATCATTGTCTTCAACATTATCTCCACAAGATCTTCAATATGTCTTCTAGTTACTCCAAGATCAGTGAAGGCTTTTCAACAAAATGTCTTCAACCTGGAACCTTCTTCAAGGTCACTCCACAAGGGCTTCAATCAAGGTCTCCAAGAATGTCTAACCCTTAAAAAGGTGTCTTCAATGTTCTCATTAATCTTCAATACATTGCTACAAGAGCCCTCCAAGATGCTTTAAGGAATTCTGCTTCACAAGCTGCTTCAATGGTTTACTTAAAATGTATCTCCAAGACTTTTCATCTGCTTCAAATGTTCTTTGGTAAGGCTACATTACCAAGTTCTCTTCATGATCCTCCAACAAATATTTTTACTGTTCAAAAGACTGCAAATAGAGTGCTTCAGGACTAACTTAGTGTCTGCTCCAAAAGATGACTTCACAAGGCTGATCCGAGCCCTTACAATAAGCCTTCAAATGATTGTCACATAGGTGTATTCACCCACAAGTCCTAGCCTTGTGACTGTTCTTTGTCCCAAAGTCTGAGTGAATTTCCGAGCTCTACACAAATCCGAAGACTGAAATATAGTTTGGATTTTACCATTACTCTACCCATAGGCAACTATATGACAGTCCAAGTTCTAGCACAGTCCGAGGTAAAGCTTCACTGTATCTACCACAGGAAGATCTGAGCCTATGTCCGAAGTTGCTTCTTATTTACCACATAATTATCCGAGCTACTGTTGTAGTCTCCTTCACGAGGCAAATAAATAACAGTGTTATGACACAGTCAAGCTATAAAGGCAGAGCTGCCAAAATTCAGGAAAAATACATAGTCTGAGGCACAGGGGTCATCACAGTTCAAGTATGAAGCCCGAGGAGTATACACAGTCAGTTCAAAATAATTATGCCATTGTCCACGCTGTCCTGTAGATTTCAGACCCAAAAACAAATATTCACTGTTGCCCCTTCTTCTTTAACTACAAACTGTCTTCACTACAATTAGAAATCCGAACCACTTTCTATTCTGCCCATCTGAAAATCTCAGAGATGAATATGCGAAATTCTGTCTCTGAAATGAAAAGTTTGTCCACATATTTATAGTGGTTTGCCAAATTTGAAAGGACACGTCTGTTTGGAGGGAGGCCGACATGAATGTGTGAATGTAGGTCGGCTGACCAAAAATAATATTTTTCTAACTTAAAAATTCATTTTCTCTTAGGATATTTGGAGTTAAGAGTTGAGTGAGGGCTTGTTAGAAAGAGAGAAAACTCCTCTTTAAAATGGTATAGGATTCATTTGGAAAGGATGCCTCCAAGCTGTCCAAAACTAATTTTCTTTGTGACTGCTTCTGAAATCTTTAGTGCAGAAGATGATTAGGACATTATGGCTTCTTTGTATGGCTTTTCCATTGTTTGTCTTCTTCATTATTTGGCTTCATCATCATGATAGGAACATGTATGACATCCACATCATCATGGTAATGTCCAGCAATGAGTGCATCACTCATGTCATCACATAATGGTGCAGTGATATGTTATAGTGCAACATTATTAGGAGACCTTCAAAATAGTCTTCCAACCCTCAAATGATCTCCAACCATGATCATCATAAGTCATCATCAAGTATCATCCAAGTGTATAACATCATCATATGACATCATTGGTTAAGATCTAGATCACCAAGTGCATGCAACATTAGATCAAGTACTTAGGGCTTTCTTCATTAGTGGTTTGACTTCTTTGTGACTTGACATCTTCATTGATAGTATCCTAGTCAACCAAGTGTCATGGCATCATCATCTAGAACCAGGCTTCTCAAGAATAATGACATCTCGGTCAATGCCACATTGACATCAATGACAACCTTGATTAACACCACGCTGTCCCTTGCTACGGTGCACTGCCTCTCCCATGCTACCACTGCGTTGTCCTAAGTGCCTCCTCTCCTGCGCTGTCACTTGGCCTCATGGACCCCACATCATCTTTTAATTAATCTGCCTAGTGACTTTAGGAAACTTCTTTTATTCTAATGTTTTATTCATGGGTCCCCTCACCCCTTTATTACCGCCCAACATTATGATTTGCCGAAATTAATCAAAATTAATATCCCAATTAGCTGACTGCTAATTTGGGGATATTACAGGCCCATCGTGTCCCGAATCAGTTGAATCAGACATGATTCGGTGGTACACGTGTCCTCTGGATCGTGTTCGATCGTCTCCCAATTGTGTCCCATCAGGACACCATCGTGTCCGGATTCTGGGACACCTGTCTGCCTTTTGTGAGTGCCATGCGGCCCATAGAGGGTTGTTTTGGCCCATTCCATCTTTCAAATTTCACTCTCTTGATGTGGGTTTGCTATGGGTGTGTGGGAGCGAAGAGCAAAGGGTGTGGGAGAATTTTGGAGGTGATTCAAGCAACAAGTAAGCGCATTTTGTCTCTATTTTTTTTCATTTTTATTACAACAGTTTGCATGTGCATTTTTTCTTTATTTTTTTATAGCATTCATGGCTCAATCAAGGGCATTAGGCAAGGGGCAAAGGAAGGGGAAGCATGTCCCCATTGGAGATGCCCCTCTTGTTCCAATTTCATCAGGGTCTGCAAGTGTTCCCTATATTGGATGTGGGGCTGCAACAACAGCTCCAAATGATGAGGGAAGAAAACAACCTCAAGATAACAAATATACCTTGTGGAAATATGTCACAAGAGAGCAAGGGCCAGGCAGCAGTGGAGGAGGATGCAGCAGAGGAGAGCAGTGGTGACCATGATGATGAAAGTGATGTTGATTTGATGATGAGGATTGATGACTCATGAGCTACCTATTGCCTTGAGGCTTGTAGTTGTTTTGTATTTTCTATTTCTAATTGCCATTGACATTTCTACTACCTTGTAACACATTTTGATTTTGATGAATAAATGAGAAAACTGCAGTATCTTGTCTTTCTCCTATTGGATCATTGATGAATATGTCACAATTGTATTTGTATGCATAATGTTACTTTCTAAAACTTAAATCTAGATGAAGATCTATGCTTGAATCAATGAATTTGTATCATGAATGAGAATTTGTGTAAGAAATATCTAATTTTTAATATATATGTATATAATGTGTCCTATTCTGAGGGGGTCAACGTGTCTGTGTATGACATTCGAATCCTCGTGTCCTACATTTCCCCGTCTTAGGTGACTTAGATTGGAAGTTATTGGAAAACATCATAAAGAATAAGCATAGATGTGAAAAGCTTGGAAATATCAACAACCTGAAAAACTATGAAAACAAATAGAAATATTAGGAAAAATCAGTGATATTTGCAACACTGACTTGTACATGGGAGAGGAGTGTTTTTTTATGAACTTTTAATCAGATATAGATCATTTGATCTTGGGTGACTTTCTTGGATTCTTTTCATGTTTATGTTCTGAATTATTCTTCATAAAGAAGGTGTAATGTCCCATTTTCAGTTTCCCTTATGATGCGGCTAGGATGGATTTCCAGGGTTGGTGACATCTTGGTCACGACAGCGAAATTTCATTATTAGTGGGCCTGGAGGGTTTTGGAGGAGTCTTATGGGGTCTGACAGAGTTTGCTTGGCATAAATCATTATTAGTGTTGTTGTCGCACAGAGTGTCTAGGCACTGCGACAACTTCTCAGAACGAGGGTTGTCACCCTGATCCCCAATCTCTCTATTTAAGTTGTCTCCTTATAGCAGACTAAGGGGGGTAGACCCTATGGAAATGGAATGAAGGAGAACCAGTTGGAAACCAACCAGTTTGGGAGACACAGTTAAACGAAATATATTCTTCAGCAAGATTTTAGATCTGAAATATAAATCGCAGCCGTAATTTAAACCATAGATTAGCAAACACACAATACCGACACCAATGCCCAAAATGACTAAAAATAGTAAAAATTGTTGAACTTGAAGAAAAATCAATTTTTAGGGCTTGATTTAGAGAAATTTCAGATCTGATATTTTTATTTCAGCAGTGAAACAGTGACAGATCAGCAAGATAAAATTGCCAAAAATTGTTGTCAAATATTTCTAGAAATGGCAAAAAATATATTAAAACCTGAAATTTTCAATTTTAAGGCTTTAAGAGAGTGGGATTCAGTAATTTTCAGAACTGATAAGTTTGTAACAACAGTAAATTGATAACAGATCAGCGAACTGAAAATGCTGAAAATGATCCCCACTATGTCTAAAAATAGTAAGTTTTGCCGAAAAACTGAAAATTCAGATTTTATGGACCTTATTAAGGATATGCATCAGAAATTTTCAGATCTGATTTTTCACAGTTATGCAGAATTTTCAGCAAGCTTCAAAATTAGATCTAGGCAAAATTAAAGATGCCCAAATGGTCAAAAATTCTGAAAATAAATATTTTGCAATTCTAAAGAATTTTGACCATATAAAATGTGTTTTTAGGGCCTAATTATTTGTGATTTGTTTGTTGTAATAAAATCTGCAGAAAATAAGGGTTTAGAGATCAAACCCTTAGCCCAAGGCTTTGAAGATCCCACCGTTGAAAATTCTTGAAATTTTGGGATAATGTTGCCACTTGAAAATTACAAACTGGAGACCAAAATCCTATAAAAATAGCCTCAAAAGCCTATACATTCTCAAGGGTCTAGATCTGGCTCAGATCTGAAGTTTTCCTTGGCTGATTTTTTTAGATCTTTTCCTACAAACAAATATTGAGCCCAGATCTTGCCCTGCAAGGTCTAGATCTGGCTCAGATCTGAAGATTTCCTTGGTTGATTTTTCAGATCTGAAGATTTCCTTGGTTGATTTTTCAAATCTGAAGATTTCCTTAGTTGATTTTTCAGATCTAATCCTGCACAAGAGAAAAAAAAGAAAAACACAATACCCAATATGTACAAAAATAGATAAAATCCTAAAAACCCAAATGTTAGAATTCAAAATTATGTTACAAAACTTCAGATCTACACATGTAAATTATAGATCTATACAATATATTTACAAATCTATGCACAAGAGTTGCAGATCTATCAGATCTAAAGAGTATAAGTATGACTTCACTCCCAGATCTGAAGATCTAAGGCTCTTACTAGCCAGATCTAACTTTAAATTCAAAAAATTAAGATAGATTTTTTTTTTTATATAGGCACAAGTTCTCGAAAGACCTTGCAAAAAATATTCCGTAAGATAACCTTAGAAATTATGAAACAATGAGCTTTTTCAGATTCTGAAATCTGAGAGTCGGCTGATCTAACTGAAGATTTCCTCAAACGCTCAAATCTGAATAATGATCTCTACACACTTAGATCTGAATTTTAGATTGATAGAGATTTAAAAAATAGCCATGAGACCTTTCAAAAATATAGATAACTGATATTTCTGTCAAATCAAAATGCAATTTAAGAAAACCCAGAAAACTGCACAAGATACCTGTATGCAGATCAATCCATAAAGGCCATCAACCATCAAATGCCAATAAAAGTAGCAGAGTTTAGAGACAATATCACCACATAGATCTGGAAAAGAAACACCAAAGTTTGTAACCCCAAAGTCTTTATGCTTTATTGATCAAAAAATTACAAGAGCTTCTGAGAACAAGTACACGATCCAAAGGTCCGATGCAAATGACATACAAAGACCTCTAATTTATAAGATAAAATCTCCAATGGCTAGTTCAGTTGATCCATGCCAAAATAATCTCAACCGTCGAAAAAGATTTAATTATCTTTTAATCTAGACCGTCGAAATTATAATTTTGAGGAAATTCGAATTTATTATTTAATTCCATTTTAATTAACTCAAAAATAATAATTTTTGAATTAATTAGCTCAAAATTTTGACTTTGACTTAACCACCAAGGCCCAAGGGTCCAAAATTTCTTGAAATTCTCAATATTTCCTTGGCCTGGGACCTTTCAAAATTTATTTTTTAAGGACCCACGAATTTTGCCTATGAAGAATTTTAACTCACCTAGGACTTTAAATTAATTAAATTTCTGGCTGAAGATTTTTAATTTAAATTGGCCAGAAAATTTAATTAATTGACTGAAAGGGGATTTAATTATTTTTTCAACTCTCTTTACATAAGATAAATACATTTAGACACATAAAGGGGGAATACCCATTCGCGATAGACCCTCAAATAGTTACCCAATTCTGTGACTCAAAACATGATCTAGTAGACCAAGTAGCTTGTAATAAAATAATCTAGCCAATCAGCTAGGATCATTCCCAAACTACTTTTACAAAGACTCGATAGAAAACACTAGGACTCACGTAGCATCTTGATGAAAAAATCCACCCTAGCTTTGGGGTGAGGTTGGAGGGGAAAACTCTGCCGATCACTTGTGTCGAGAAACACAAATGAATCAGTGAGACAAAAAACCTCCTAGGATAGAAATCATTACCAAAATACTTGGCTTACCTAGGTTGTTACATACATAGTGGTCTTACTTGGATCATTTACATCATAAACATGCAGAATGGGTTTACATCATTTATAAAACTATCGATTGATGATGAAATCTGAATGGCGTGAACACGTCGAACATGATGAATCTCATTTGAAAAAATGGGGGTGTACTGCTATGGGGTCGTTGACAAAGTGTGGTCAACAAGTGTAAATTCCACACAACTTATACTTGGTTCTGCTGCACTCTGACAATTCCCGTAAAACAGGGTTATTATTGAGCATATCTTAATTAAATATGCTTAAGGTGTCATTTTCGGAGGAGTATTTTATTGATTTTTGGGTAACATCGGATGTACTTTAGCTCTGAAACTTTGTGGAGGGACTAGAACTCGAGATATCCAAAACCCAAAAATCATTTGGAGAAATTCCACCCGAAGCTTAAGTTAGTCAAATAATTAATTATTTTAATGGAGACCCTATGTCTAACTTGGGGAAATTAAATAATTAAGGTGAATTAATTTAAACATGTGGGTGAGAATGTTCTAAGTGACGAGGATCAAGTCTTTTCTAATCTTAGCCGTCGATTAGAGATTAGAACATGGTCGTTGATTCGTCATCTCGAAAAGTATTAAAGGAAGGCTTGGGGTTAGTTGGAGAACACACGCAGAGTTGCAGCACTTGAGCTAAGTCGAAATTCTGGGCCGCGGTTTGCTGAGAATTTCAGAGTGAGCTTGGAATATAGTGAGGGGCAGTTCGGCAGTGGGATTTCGAATCCAAGGCCAAGAATACAGTTGCAGAGAGGAAGATCTACCTAGGAGAGACCGCACAACCCTTGAGAGGGTGACACAGGCCCAGCTCGGCTCATGCAAAGCTGACGCAGGCCCAGAGGGGTGACACAGTCCAGGAGGAGGTGACGCAGAGCGAGAGGCTGCAACGTTGGGGTTTCTGTGGGGCAGATCGGGCTCAGATTCAGCATATAGCAGAGGGGTGATGCAACCACTAGGAAGGGTGATGCAGTTCCAGCGCAGAGCTTGCTGGGGACTGCGTAGGCACCTGTTGGGTTCGTCATTCTGGCATTGGATCAACCATAACATCTGTTTTTGGATAGAGGTACTTATGCCAAGGAAATTCTCTGTTGGGTGAGTCGTTTATGGCACCCTAGTTTGTATTTAGAAATCAGCATAATAATAAAAACCTTAAGAGCTTCTGCACCGGTTTTCCTGCATTGGGTTTATCTTGGGACATTTGTCCGAAAAATCTTGTGTCCTTTGTCTGAATGTACTTATTCTTCAGTTCCTGATTTGTATGATTGTGTAGGATGTAGTTTGTTTACTTTAATGTTTTCATGAATATTTCTGAAAATATCTTGTTAAGTTAAATACACAAGTAAGAGAAGTAAACCATATTTCTGCAATAAGATTTCTGTAATTGAGATTCAAAAATTCTCACATGGTATCAGAGCGCTTGCAAATCAGGAAGAGCTGAAGCCATCAACAAAAGACAGAAGAATTTTTTGTTGTAGGAAGGTAGCTGCCCTGAGTGACAACTCAGATCCAGAGAGAGGTGAAGAAGGGTCACGCAATCACCTATGGAACTCAAGCAGTGCCAGTAGGGCTCACGCAAAGGGATGCAAACCCAGCAAGAGTGACGTTGTAGTTGCGCAGAGGCAGTGCAGTGCTTGGTGGGCCAACGCAGAAATTTTGAGCTCCGGTTACTGTGGCTGGAAGTGCAGATCGTGTTTCTTCAGTAGTTGCTGGTGGGGCATTGTCTCTGTTGTAGCAAAACAGTGTCTAGCAACGTGTGACAAAGTAAGGGGAAACAATTCCTCAGAGACTTCTCACCAAGAAGTCTAGTTCTAGTGCTGATCAGGAGCAAAGAGTGATCGGAGAGGATTGATTCGACATCAGTTGGTGAAAGATTTTTGGGAGGGAAATCAATTTTCAGAGGGAACATGATTCCTTTGAGGGTTTCTAGTGCCAAGAAACCCAGATTCGAGTTTTGTTGGGGCAGCAACAAAAGAGGGAGAAGCGAATCAGTTCGACATTTAGTTGAGCAAAGATAGCTGCATCAGGACTGAGGGATCATGATAGGTTGGATGATGCATCCAACTTTGTCAACTGGAAGGCCAAGATCCTGGCAGTTTTGGATGAATATCACATCAAAGATCATGCCTTGAATACCATGGTTGTTCCTGTTGATACTGACGCTCTCAAGAAGTACGAGGAAGCTCAAGCGAAGGCTAAGCGCTTGATCATCAATGGAGTCAGGGATCATGTGGTCCCACACATTGCTGAGAAGAACACAGCACATGAGATGTGGACATCTTTGACCACATTGTATCAGGGAACTTTTGTTCAGAGGAGGATGCTTCTTGAGAATCAACTTCAATTATTTGAGATGCTGAAGGGAGAAGAGATCGACCCCTTCCTCATTAGATTGAAGGTGATCCGTGATCAACTGGTTGTCGTAGGGGCCACACCTGATGAAGATCTTATGGTGAGGACTCCTTTGAATGCATTTACCGATGAGTGGGATAACTTTGTCCAAGGCATTTTGGGCAGAGCAACACTTTCGAGTTGGGAAAACATGTGGGCAACTCTTCGACAAGAAGAGATTAAGAGGATGACTAAGGCGGGCATCAGCAGCAGAGGGATCAAGATCAAGGAGGAGTAGCAAGATGCGGCTCTCGCATCTAAGGGACAACATGGGCAGCAGCAGAAGAAGAAGAAAGACATTTTGAAGGTCAAATGCTTCAAGTGTGGTGAATTAGGACATTTCGCCACAACTTGTCCTATGAAAAAGAAGGGCAAGGAATAATCTGATTTGAAGGCTACTGCAGCGAAGGATGATGATGGAGATGATGACAATGTAGCCATGAGTGCTCATGTGCCTCGGGAGAAGAGGTGGGGCGACATTGATCTAGAGTTCTTTCGAACTGCAGTGGAAGAGGGAAGGATCCTTGAAGTGTCTCAAACTCTTGGATCACATACGAGCTACGAGAGCCCTTAATGACAGTAGCAGGATGACTGGGGTCAGTTAGTGCGGAGGATAATATAGCAACATTGGCAGAGCTAGGACACTGAAGTCTTGAGCAGCGCAGAGCAGAGGCAACAGCAGCGTGGCAACAACACAACGATTAATGGGATTTCAACAGCGCAGAGGCAGTGCACACGTAGTGCAAAGCAGCAGCAGCGCAAAGCTCTAGAGGGTCAATGCAAATTAGCAACAGAGGGTGCTTCAGTACGGAGGTGCACTCAGACTGACTTGTATGTCATGTCTTTGAGATGTTTCAGTTGCTTACTTCTTAGCAACTGAGTTGCAGTGCAGCAGTTAGCAGTGGCAGTGCTATGGGCAACATGATGCAGCATTTGAGGGGGAGATGCAGTACAGATGTAGCAGTGTCAGTGGAAGTGACATGGGCAACAATACAGAAGGCAGTAGCGTAGTGGATGAGGGGCAGCAGTCGAGCATCAACAATGCAGTGGATGAGGGGCAGTAGCCGAGCATCAGCAGCGCAAAGGACCGATGTCGTGGAACAGGATGATGCTTCAGGTTGAAGTGTTGCTAGAGCACATTCCTCGCTTAAAGGGAGTGTTGATTTTTGGGTAGCATCGGATGTGCTATAGCTCTGAAACTTTGTGAAGAGGCTAGAACACATGAGATCTCCAAGACCTAGAAATTGTTTAGAGAAATTCCACACAGAACTTAAGTTATTCAAATAATTAATTATTTTAATGGAGACCCTAAGTCTAACTTAGGGAAATTAAATAATTAAGGTGAATTAATTTATACATGTGGGTGAGAATGTTCTAAGTGACGAGGATCAAGTCTTTTATAATCTTAGCTGTCGATTAGAGATTAGATGATGACCGTTGATTCTTCAATTGGAAAAGTATTAAAGGAAGGCTTGGGGTCAGTTGGAGAACACACACAGAGTGGCAGCACTTGAGCTAAGTCGAAATTCTGGGGTGCAGTTTGCTGAGAATTTCGGAGTGAGGTTGCAGTTCAGTGAGGGGTAGTTCGACAGTAGGATTTCGAATCCAAGGCCGAGAATAGAGTTGCAGAGAGGCAAATCTATCCAGGAGAGATAGTGCAACCCTTGAGAGGGTGACACAGGCCCAGCTGGGCTCACGCAGATTCTTATGAAGAGACTGACGCAGGCCCAGAGGGGTGACGCAGTCCAGGAGGAGGTGACACAGAGCCAGACGCTGCAGCGCTGGGGTTTATGTGGGGTAGATCAGGCTCAGATTCAACAGATAGCAGAGGGGTGATGCAGGAACTAGGAAGGGTGACGCAGTTCCAGCGCAGAGCTTGCTGGGGACTGCGTAGGCACCTATGGGGTTCATCATTCTGACGTTGGAACATCCATAATATCTGTTTCCAGATAGAGGTAATCTGCCAAGGATATTCTCTATTGGGTGAGTCGTTTATGGCACCCTAGTTTGTATTCAGAAATCTGCATAATAATAAAAACCCTCAAGAGTTGCTGCACCAGTTTTCCCGCATTGGGTTTTTTCGGGGACATTTGTCCAAAAAATCTTGTGTCCTTTGTCTGAATGTGCTTATTCTTCAGTTCCTGATTAGTATAATTATGTAGGCTGCAGTGTATTTACTTCAATGTTTTCATGAATATTTCTGAAAATAACTTGTTAAGTTAAATACTCAAGTAGGAGAAGTAAACCGGATTTCTGCAGTAGGATTTATGTAATTGAGATTCAGAAATTTTCACATATTTGATGAAACGCATAAGTGTAATAGCTCGTTCGAACTGGAACGACGAAGTCTATAGGACGGGATGGTGAAAAGTGACTTTCAGTGGCCAGAGAGATCATAGAGGTGGATTTACCATTTTCCTTGATTAAAAGTGACTTTAACTAGTCACTAATTTAATAAAAAAAAGGGGAAAATGCTTTAAAAGGTCATAAGTGGAAAAATGACTTAAATAAAATAAAATAAAAGTCACATATATAAAGGGAGAATCTTCTAGAATGGAAATAAAATAATAAAATAAAATGTTTCTAGAAGCATGGAGAGAGATCCATTAGATCTATAAATGGAGGGGAAGCAAATCATATGGAACATCTTGGTGTTGTGATATTTTTTTGTTGGAAAGGTTTTGGGAATGTGGTTATCAACTTCAGTGAGCCCAAGATGAAAACCCTTGGGCTTCCTTATTGTGAGTTGGATGAAAACCCAACTCATTGTTGAGGAGATTTCATCCAGAAATCTCACAAAGCTTCAGCGTCGTTATTCAACATCAAATCTAGAGTAAATCTGCCAGATTGGAGTGAGGATCATCCAGATCCTCAAGTTGAGCTATATTTGCAATCCAATTTAGGAGGTAAGATCGAGTGGTGCAACAGATTATCTTAAAATAGGATATAGTTTACAACAGTTTGGAGGGTTTTATCTCAACTACAAATTAGTTATTTTTATGGGCATGTAATTTCAGTATTTATACTAATATACTAACGCCGAGACTTGTTGCATTTATCTCATATTGTTATTGTCGTAATTTTATTTTCAATTTGTCAGAGTAGCAACATTATTCATTTCTAGGTTTTTATGTTATCAATTTCTCTGGCATAACTTCATGAATTTTCATGAATTTGCTTGGCATAATTCATTATTAGGGTAAATTTCGCACAACTTATACTTGGTTCCGCTGCATTCCGACAATTCTCGTAAAACAGGGTTATTATTGAGCATATCTTAATTAAATATGTTTAAGGTGTTATTTTGGGAGGAGTATTTGATGAAACACATTAGTGTAATAGCTTGTTGGAACTGGAACGAAGAGATTTATAGGATGGGATGGTGAAAAGTGACTTTCAGTGGTCAGAGAAATCATAGAGGTGGATTTACCATTTTCTTAGATTAAAAGTGACTGT